>SSNP01000045.1:2014474-2075239 GCA_006937955.1 Pachypanchax playfairii
GGGGGGGGGGGGGGGGGGGAGATAAAGACCCTGATGAAACCTGTTTAATACTTTAACTTAGACATGAAAAAAACTGAAATGGACTTACTAATGCATGTAGTACTGTCTGACGTACAGCTGCTGCCACCACATCAGTGTCAAGGGGTTGTAATAAGCAGGCATGTTTGTGGGAGGGGCACTGAGTGAGGAGTGACTCCAGCTGGGAAAGAGACAGAGCGTTTAATAATATATCTAGTGATCAGGAATCAACAAAATTCATTGAAAAGGACCGACATCTTGAAGGGATTGTTTTCATGATGTGTTCTGAGATCACTCAGTAAGGGGGGGGGCTAGACGCAAGTCTCTTTCCTTATAAGCGAAATGCGAAAATCCTGCATGTGAAATTTCGTGCATGTATCGTGCACACAATACCAGAGAGTTGAGAAAACTTTTCATCGCTGTCACTCAGATGAGGACCAATCAGCGGAGGTTTTACTGATTAACCAATGAGCTGACAGGATGCTGCTCAGTCGTCTCCAGGAAAACATGGAGGAAAATTTGAGTTGAACCCATTTACGTCTTTTTCCTCTCTTGTATAACAAAGTCAGGAGTAATATTTCACTTTACTCCAGCAAAATCTAGACACCTCATATCTCACCCCTGAACTGCTTTGATACCTGAAAATTCCCTCCAATCTGTCAGCCAATCAAAACCATGGAAGACTTGCTATTCCCCCTTGAAACGGAGCACGTCGCTGGCTTGTGTCGCTGGCTCGTGTCACTGGTCGCTGTCGTCTCCAGTGTGTCTAGCCCATAACGCGAGTCTCCTCAGACTGCAGTAAAACTCACAGCTGTCCGATCAGCAACATTTCAGATCACTTCCATACAGTGACGAGGTGACGTGGATGCTGTTTGACTGTTTTAGTTTATGACGCCACTTTAAGATGACTGAGAAATCACAGTCTCCTTTAATTCTGGGAGTGGTTCCCCTTACAGTAAAGTCATGTTAATTTCCCAGCTCGAAGGCGTACCTCTGCATAAACTGTGAATATATCTGGTGATAAGGAAGTGATCCAGCCTGCTGTCTCATCCCATCATCACTCCCCACTGTAGACGTCAGAACATTCTGACTATTAGAATTTTGAGGGACCTGTTAACAGAAAAAAAATGATTCAGAGTATTAGCAATCGTAGTGAAATAAGAACACGTGACACTCTGGGTGGCGTGGAACATAGCAGTGATGCTGGATGATGAAATGAAGTGAAAGGTGTGAGAGGGAGGCTGCTGACCCACCGCGGGACCGGCGGCGCTCTCATGAGGCTTGTTACTGCGGCTGCGGGGCAGCTTCGGGGAGCTGGGGGGGGTCCGGGAGGCACACACCAGATGGAGCATATGGTACTCATCCTGCTGCAGAGGCCAGAACAGCTCATTACCTCACACAGTCCAAGTATTGCATCTTCATCAGGACTTTTGTCAAGTAGAACAAAAGCAAACTCCTCAAAGCATTTGGAAAAAGTTACCAGTTTTATCTGTGGGATATTTGCAAACACTACACTGATGGAAGATGTTCCAAATTAATTTCCTTAATAGCGTCTCTGATTTATCTGCCATTGATGCAAACGAGCAGAAAATTAGACCGTAAAGCAATTTTTGAAAACCTAAATTTAATAAAAGGGGCAGGAATATGAGTAAATTACTGACAGTTCTGCAAAATATGTGGACTGAGCTACAGTGTGTTCTGATGGACCAGAATCTGAATGCTGCTAACTTGGGTGCACTACACATACAAGCACTGATATGATTGCTTGTTGATTAAAAATTCCTCTACAGGGTGGTGTTTGGATGTAAATGTTCCGTTGGACCCACGTAGCTGTTGTGCTAACATAGCTAACAGCTTTCATGGCAGCGATTTATGATCAACAGATCGGGGTAAAAGCTCAGTCTGGAACTCACCTTCCTGAGCACATCTTTCAAGGTGAAGTGATCCAAAAGCAGTTTTCCAGAATACACCAGCCGCTGGTCTTTAGAGCTCTAAAAATACACAGTAACAACAACTATAAGGTCACGGCAGAGAAGGAAAAAAAAAACAGGATGAGAGCTCAAATCTCTGCCTGCAAAAACAAATCCATATTTAAAAACTAATTTTCAAAAAAACTATTAAATTCTAAAATGCAATTGATCTCAGCATCAAAGTGCAGACAACTCATGTACGCACGTAATAAGGATGAGATCGTAGTAACCTCAATCTGGATAAGTGGGTCTTACTGGATTTAGTTCAACAAGGTCAGTGTGTGTCCTCATTAAGCCTAAATTCACTCCACTCTCATTCAGAACTTTACATTTCCTTTTAGTAAATACAACTCAATGTTTTTCCTTCTTCTCCTTGTTAAACGTTCCACAGTTGCTCTTAATTAAATTACACAAACAAAAGCGAAGCTCTCGGTGAGATTACTCCAGTGCTTGTCCTGGAGCGTTTCTAATGATTACATCAGAACAAGTTCTTGGCAAGACAAGAAGGAGAACCAAATCAGATTAGCAGCACAATAACACCTGGAATGTAAATAACCTGCTATGTCAAACCTACATATTTCAATGTTCTTTAAAGCTGAAGAATCTAATTTCTTTCACTAACTCAGATTAAATCAGAGAGCTGCAGAACTGCATCGATTCAGAAGCGATAACATTTATAGAGAAAGCTCAGCAGAATTTACACAGAAAAAGAATAAGAAATCTGGGTCATTGTTACGAAAGCTGGAATCTAAAAAAAAAAAAAGTCAATTTCTTCCTTGTTGCTGCTGAATGAATCTGTATCTGACATTTAGGAGCAGCCAGAAATGTTCTTACACAACTCACTTCGAGTTTGAACTTTACTAAATGTCAAAAGGATGCAAACCAGTTGTTGAGAGAATTACAGGTGACTAAACCCGCCATGTCAGCATGATGAGGCTGAATCTCACGACAAGTTCCCTCAGAAAAATGACAGAAATCAGACAATTTAACAAAAACACGACACCCGTCTTCGGTTATGTGCGGAATACTTACAGGTTTACTTGGGTACACGTCAGATAGGTGGGCTTTGAGTTTCTCCACAGTCCAGTTCTGATAACAGTTGATTGTTTGGTCATTGTATTTTTGGTTGGGAGCCTTGATGACAAGGATGACGGGACTGTCCACAACACCTTGATCCATGACTTACACACATCTGTCTTTGAGGAAGTATGAAATGAGATCTTTAGCAGTCTTTCTAGTGGCTCTCTGGCAGCAGAAGGTTTTATCCCCAAAAGACGGCACACAGCTGGAAAGTAAGAGGTGAGAAAATAAAAGTTTCTTGTTTCACAAACAGGTAATTAGGATATAATAAATAACAGATGATCGTAAGTCATTTTAGTTATTTGAAATAAAATCTGACACCAAAAAACGTTTGACAACATTAAGCAACATATGTAAAAACAAGCTTGTACATAAAAAACATATTTTCTGATAGCTGCACATCCGGCCAAATATATTTTGAGGAAGATTAAGATGATCGGTAAACTGCAAGGACCTTTAACAAATGGCTAGGCTAGCGTTAGCTTCAATTTGTTTTCCGTTTATAACCACAGTAAATTCAAACAGACGAGCTACATCACCAAGTTGAGTTACCTAGAACAGTTTAAAGGAAAAAAGATTCATTACTGATGTTCATTTCAAATCGACTCAAAGCTAATTAACCAACCTTGTTTATCCCCAGTGACCGAAACGCTTCTAACTCAGAGCCCTGGCTGGTGTTCTTCTTCGTGGGTCAATTGGAGGTTGGAATGCAGTGTGTTTATGTTGTACTGGCACCTAGTGGTTTAAATGTGTCTCCAAAATAAAATAAAAGTGAAATGTAGATGTTTGATTTGAGTGAATTTTTTAAAAAATATAAAAGTAAAAATTTTGAATAGAGTTTACATTTTATTTATTTATTTATTTTTTATGTTCAACTTCCTATCCGGTTAAGGGTTCAGATGAAAATAAAAAAAGAACTAATATTTTTAAAAACAAGTATATTAACAACCCCAACAATTTTATTACATCTTATTGTATGACATATGATTAAACTCTTCTTAGAACAGTGGTTAAAATATTCTTCACAAATATCGCAGTGCCCTAAACTACTTAAAAAAAAATTACAGTAATTTCATTTTGTAAAAATGCAATTCTAGCTTTATTTCTTGATCACCTATGACTTCCATTTTATTTTTACAATGCTGAAACAAAGGTTTTTCAGCTTTTGGCAGTTTTTTTGTAAACTGTGTGCACGTAATAGGCTCATTGTGATACACTTCATCAGATACAGATTGAGTCGTCAACATTAAACATCTTTTTTACTGTCATCTACTGGAGAAAAGTTCTCATTACAGCTTAGAGCTGTAAAAATGATCTGTACAAACATAAAACCTTCTTTCCATTATATAAAACACACAGATAAAACAGATAAAATGGGTTCCATAATAATATTCAGAGTGATCTAACTTCTAATTATGAAATTAGAAAACAGCAGAGAACCAAACTGCTTTTGACCACTAATTCAAACTAAAACCCTCAATAATATGGTAGTCTATTTCTACATAAACATTCAAAGAAGAAGAATGTTAGCTAAAAATAATTAAAACAGTTATTTTCAAGAAAATTGTGAAATTTATTATGAAAAAATAAATGGTATGGTTCCAAGATTGGTGATCCTGTTAGAAGAAACTTCTGCTGGTCCTCATTTGGAGTTAGAAAAATACTATCATGTACAAGAGGAAATAATCTAATCCAAAATTTTGTATTTATTTCAATGACAAACTTTACATTTGAAGATTAGAAACTTTTCCAGTATAAAGACCTCTGAACATCTGTGATACACGGTGGCAGTAGAGTCATGGTTTGTACCAGGACATATAAATGTATTTTGTCTTTGGTTTAAATATAAAAGTTGCTCGTAAAGTCACTTTTCACACTCACACATGTGACACTGGTTTGTTATCCAGTAGGTGTGTATTCAGTTGGGATTTTGCTATTAATTTTTTTTTTTTTAAATCTAAAGAAAAATAGAATTAGACGTGTGGTATTTTAGCTTTCACCATAAATATTTCCACATGCATTCTTTGATTCCTGATAACAACGATCACATAAAACAATTTTTTTTTTTTGAAAACTTTAACATTTCGAGAAGAGTGGAAACTACATTTTTTATAGTTCAACAAAAACTGTTTCTTCAGTTTTCCAGGTAAATGTCAACCTGCTCTCAGAGGCCAGAGAGTTTCCTCTGACCTATCCGCTGGCGCTTTATAGAGGTTATCCTATACGTTATGTCAAACCTTTTCTGAGGGAATTTTCTTTTAAATGCAAAAACTATTATTTTATAAAGGGGAAAAAACAAAAGTAAAATGTGATTTAAATTTTTTCTGGTATTTTTTTTTTTTTTTAAATCTCATTTAAAAGATATGATTATTTCTGATCTGACAAGCTTACAGAATGAGACCAGCTGAAAAATGATTTCTGTTGTCTTAATAACTCTTAATTTAGAAAAAAAAAATCAAAATGATTGATGTGAGTTATATTTTCCAAAGTTTAACCAACAGCAAATGTCTTTAACATGTACTTCTAGAGCCATTTTCAGTAGAAAACAGCAGCAGAGCTGTTTATCTGCAGCACTTCCAGTTGAATGTTTAACATTTCCATCAAAATTTCATAATATTCTGGACAAAATTACAGTATATTATAAAATTTACAGCAGTGTAAAGATTTTACAAAATAGTGCATTATAACAAAAAGCCAATTATAACAGTTTTGAGATTGTTGTTAAATGTAGAAATGTAAAGTGAAACTGGCCCCATTCTAATCTGTATTTCTCCAAACTGAGATCATTTAAAAAGTTTCAAAAGATATGTTAATTGTTATTTATTTATTTTACAGAAGTCATGTTCATTTCCTTTAGGTCACATACAACTGCAGGTAGTTTAAATGAGCATGTGTTGCTAAATATTACTATGACAAATATTATTTTTTGGAACTATTAAAGTATTGAATTTGCATCTGAAAAGGTTCAATGAAAACAAAGCGTGCCCTCTCTTCATTCCTGTTAAAGGTCTGTTCAATACTGAGTCAGTATTGCTTTAGTAACATTTACCCGTTCAACACATTGACAATGACTGACAGGCCGGGTTGACAGGTTGTTCATGCAACATGCAGTGGGTTTTCCTTTCCCATTGAACTAATCAGATTCAGAGAGCCCTGCTCCCCTTTTGTTTAAAATGAGTGGCTACATCAGTGACTCACTAGTGTGAAAAGGTTCCCGGCAGCAGGAGGTTATAATTAAGTGGTTACAGCTTTGGGTGCAACAAGTCAGAGAACAATCTTTTTATCTTATTGGGTTAAAAAGATCTCAGATATGAGTCATGTTTTGTTTTGTTTGGATTCATAAAAAGTAGCACAAATGCACTTGTTTATCAGCTGCTACTATACTATAACTTGTTCGTGTTGATGCTGCAATGCAAAACTTTAATCCAACAAAAAAAATCTCATGTAACAAAAACATGTTAATAAGAATCATACAGGTGGTTTGGATGATTTAATATAAATCACAGTCGTCCAAATTCATTATTAGGGTGACATAAAAGACTTGTTACAGTCCTGATGGTGATGCAGAATCTGGTGCAGCTCCCTGCAAATTGGACAAAAGCATAGACAAGATTTAATTTCTCACACTTTTACTAAAAATGAATGCAGTTTTTAATCAATAGTTAAAACATTAGCAGCTAGCATTTTCACCTTTTAAATAGTTCCTGTTTTATGAAATTACCGATTTTTTAAAATCATGTTCTTATTTTCATTGTTACGTGTTGATGTTGAAGTTATTACATGTTGACATCTTGCTCCCATTTTTTTTTACTTTTTTATTTTACAAAAATGCTAAAACAGGTACATGACCTTCCAAATATTTTAAAAGTTACAACATTATATTAAATGGAATTCAGTTATATAATAACTAGATACAGGAACATTGAAGCTAAAATAAAAACAAGCTTCTCTTAGTGACTGGCTGCAGTATGAGCTACATGTAAACTCTGATGTACTATATATTTGTATGTATTACATATTTTCCAATATGTTTGGTTGTAATTATACTAACGTGAGCTTTGTTTACGTCTCTTGTGCACAGACTCTGCATGCAGTATGGCTGCACCCACAAAAATGACATCTTGGCTTTATTTTGTGCAAATTGAAATAAAGCATTCTCATTTAATTGTTTCAGTTGTTACAGTCAATGTATAGAAACTTTGTTACATTGGGTTTTTACAGTACATGTTCTCTCTGTTTGATGCGCATGGAGAAAAATTGAGATCTCAACATTGAAATTCATGTAAAACACACAGACCAGTTTCTCCTTTCTGACTCTCACCACCCAGTGGAACACAAACTTTCATGTCCCTACTCGCACAGAAGAGACGAATAATGAACAAAATCATCCAAAAAGCTCTTTTCTTTAGATCTTTTTGTCAAATCATGTAGAAAAACAAACCATCTGTTCTCCGCCACTCACCCCCTCCCCTCCCTGATTTCTCTGCTGGGTTGCCAGTTCCAATGTTGATCCTCATTTTGTTTCTCTTGTTTTAGTTCAATTTTTGGGAAGGATGTTGTGGTCTCTTTGGTTTATTACAAGTTACCTCAAGGCTGCTTCTTTTACTTTTTGCTGCTGGTCATTGTGGAATTACTTGAGTTGAAGACTTGGCATCCTTGCAAGCTCGCATGTGATTCGCTGGACGTGTAAACAATGATTCCAGTTCGGGACAGCGTTTTTAAAGTGACAGAAACTAGCGACCACTCAGCCGACTGAGACAATGTGACTTTATTTTCAACATCAATAGGACATCAGACTGTTTTGTGATTATTTCACTGTAAAATTCTTACATACTGCACCTTTAAAGACTCTCAGGAGGGTCGGGGGTGTTATAACGCGTGACTTTAACAAGCTGATTGTTCACAACAACTTATAAGCCTGAAACCTCCACACCGTGATCAGAACTGAAGAAACCTTTCAGATGAAAAGATGAAATGTTTTCAAGAAGCTGAAAAAGATAAAGTCCATTTGCCTTTCAGGAAAAACATTTTGAATTGACAGAATCTTCACAAACTTAAACCAAAAAGGATCAAATAAATATGACTTTAAAGATGTTTACTGGTTTTCAACACTTTCAGACTTCTACTCTTTTGGAATTCTACCTTTGCTCTCAGTGCAGTGGAAGAATCTATAAAACATTAAAACTAAGGTTTTCTTACGCAGAAGCTGAACGTCACCGAGAGCCTCTAGTTCAGACTTCCTGAGCTGTCAGTGGGCAGCAGGTATAATAAATGACAGAAATCTATACTGATGGTGTCATGATGATGCACTCAAGGTATTTCATTTGTACGTCACTTACATATCATTTGAGTTCAACTAATGCCAAAGCCTTTCTGTTCAGGTGTCAACCGGCATTGAAACAAAAACCTGTTTAGGTTTTTATTGATTTTTTTTTAGCTAGTTCTCCAAAAACATGTTGCAAATTTGCAAGACAAACACGTTGAACTTAACAAATGATTAATGCTGGTGAATCAGAGTAAGCACCGTTTTTCAGCCTTTTTATTCTCAATGACCTTGAAAGCATGATGTAACCTTTAGCTCTGATGTTTTAAAATGTAATGATAAAACAGAAGCTTTTTTCAAATGTCAGTCTACTATTATCTTGACATTTGTCCTTTGCAGTCTCCTCATTCCCAGTGAATAAAAGAAACAAATAAAGGTCAGTGCTGTCATTTTGAATTGAATAGATGATGAAACCTCCTGCCCCCTTTCTGTGGTTCTTATGATGTCAGATATTAATCACTCAGTGATGTTTGAAAAGTCTCAACCTTTGAATCAGAGGAGGGCTTACTGCATGTTTGCTTGTTACTAAGAAATATTTTAATAATTAGTCTGGCTCCTCAGATTTTTTTGGTCTATATGTTTAGAATATGCATATAGAATGAGTGTATGCGCACAGCAAGACAATAAAAGTCAGTTTTACACGGGAGGATGCCTGATTAATGCATAAAAGAAAACAAACAGGAAGACAAGCATATCTTACCTTATATTTGTGCATAATGATCACAAAGTTGTATAGATAATCTTTTAAATCTATGACTCATAGGCTGACATCTTTCCATAAACCTGTTGCTCACACTGGGTGGCAGTGTGCATTCATCTTTTACCCAAAAGCTATGCAACATACAGCGTCAACACATCCTGAATCCAAATTAATAAAATTATAATTGTCTAGTTAAAACATTTTCCTTTTAACCATGCAACTTTGCATCTTGTGCATTTCTCTTGTGAATAATAATAATAATAATAATAATAATAAACTTTAATTGTTTAGAAAATATAACTTTTGTAACAAAATATTTATGCATTTTTTGAAAAACGCATGTTTTCAGTGATTTTTTTGTATTTATGCAATGCACATGTTAGCTGTTTGTGAATGCACAAGCACTATATTGGTATCAGGGGTGTTAAAACATGGATAAACACCATTGTAAGTTAAATAAATAGACACATAAATTAATAGTATTTAATTTACCTTATTTTTGATGCAACACCCTCTTAATCTTGTTGTGCACTTTGCAGCATTTTGCAGCAAATTTGCAATTCAGCTGTTTAAACTCCTATTAGATGATAAAATAAACATTTAATAAAAAGGAAGTATCTGAAAGTGGAAATTCATTTTGTATCAACACTTGAGTGTATTAAACTGAGAACTTTTCTTTTAAGGCTGCAGGATTGTCTTATGCACACACATACACACACAGACAATTTGAGAGACAGTGGTTCCCATGGCAACAAGCTTCCTGTCGACAGGAGCTCCATAAAAGAGAGTTCCTGAAAGAACCAGGTAGAAGCAAACATAAAGAGAGACAAAGGTCTCAAAATTTGAACTGTGCAGCAAATTGCAAATAAATATATTGAACTGAAAGTTGGCGTCTTTTGATCTGACTTTACCTGCTTGTGTAAGTCTTTCTGACTCATGCACTTTGGTATTTTATTTCGTTCCTAGTTTTCTTTGCAGAAAAAGCTGAACTAGAAGAGAGTTTGAAGTCAAGCTGAAGGAGAGTGACTCAGGTCTTTCTCTGAATTTCACTGCTCTTTGCTGGCAGGAAGGAAAGATGTGCAAATTAGTTGAGGTCAATTGTATGCAATTTGTCAAAAGAAATCCCTCCCACCGGAGCTGAAAATTGATTTGATGGCTGAAAAAAGATGGGAGGGCAAATAACCTACAAGTTTAATTTGCAGTGGCAGTATACATTTCCTGAATCATTGAGTGGTTGGTTATTAGGCTGCATGTTGGCAGGATGACCCTGTACTATGTCTTTACAATGGTTTCATTGATGATGCATGAACCAAATATGGGTCTGCCTTGTGTTGGTTTATTTCTGACGAGCCAACGGTACAAAAACTACAAATGGGGTAGGAACATCTTGACAAGAGCATTGTGTTCAAAATGGTTCCCAGTGGTGGTAAATTATTGGTTGTATCTTCTAAAAATACTCATATACTCCGCTCCCAAGCAATAAACATAATGGTTGGTGGTGTGCTGCCAGTGCTGTAAACACATATACTTAAAGGACACTGTGATCTAAAACAGAACCTGCTGTGTCTGAAATAGTACTTTGGACAATTAACAATAGGCAAAAATAACTTCTTGCATCACAGGATGTTTTAACACATAGTTAAAAGTCCCAAATTTACTGTGTAGAAAGAAACAATTACAGTCTTGTATTCAGAGTAAAACAAAGAGAAGTCAGACTGATCAAATCTTGTTTAGCTCAAAGTTACCAAATAAATCAAACACCTTTCCTTCCAACAGCTTTAACCACATCACACCCGGACTGTTATTTGTTCAAAATTTGACATAATATTGCCAAATTGCAGGGCATTCCTGTATCCTGCTGATGTTCCATCGGCTCATTTTGAATTCATGGCTGATTTTAGAATCTTTATTTTTGTTTTAGAACTTTTCCAAAGAGCCACCTATTAGAAAAATGAGTGTAAACTTTTGCAAACAAAAAAAAATCACTTAAATGTCAAACAATTTAAATTGTTTTGCCTCTGAAAAAACAGTGCCACCCCTGTTAAACAGCAGGAAATTTGCTCTTAAGTAAAATGATATGCTAAGAGTTTAGATGTACGGCATCAAAAAGAAAAATAATAAGAAAAAAGGAGGAGAAAAATTCAGTTTCATATTTACTGAAGGGGTTCTAAATTAAAGCTTTTCAATTGGATCCAAACTATATGTGGTCAAGCTGCAGCTTCTACTTTGTTTTTGAAAAGCCTGGCAGGATTTTGACTTAAAAGAATCTGCATCAATATTCAATTTCAACACTATTAGAAAATCAGTTTTCTTTGTTGAACTGTTAATATTTCGCACCAGAAGCAGGTCTGGTTTTCACATCTCGATTCTTGGTTAACAAGGACATGAACATGTTGTTGAATGCAGCAAAAAGTCAAAATCTTGAATCCTCTGAGAGGATGCGTCATGAAGTTACTGACAAAATGTTGCATTAAATTACACAACAAATTATTCTAAAGCTAAAATTAGGGATGCACCAATACAGTAACTGGTATCGGGTTCCATTCTAATGTACTTGCATCAGATAACCAATACTTAAAATGTGGAAACTCTACAATAATTAAACAGAATATTTTTATTTTCCGCTTGAAATTTTGGTTTTGTGGTCATTTTTGTTAATATATAAATATTTCTGATCGATCATTTGTTGTAACAAGCAGAGAAGAAATAAAACTTGTGTTCCAATTGATTGCATTTTTTTGTGTGGTAGAAGTATCAGCATTGGTACTTGATATCAGCATGTACTCAGATCCAAGTATCATATCGTTATCAGTATTACAAAGTGGTATCACTACATCCCTAGCTAAAATATCTAACAAAAATCATTAACTCAGTTTTAACTTACTGGCTTATCACAGACTGGTACCAAAATTAGCCTCACTATATAAACTCTTCTCACAGTGCATGCTGGGTATATTAGGTACAACAATCAACTAACAGGCAACGTGGGGAAGTTCTTTAATATGATAAGCTAGTATCAGTATGTACGCAATAAGAAACAAACAAAAATTAATAATATAAATAAACTGTGTTACAACTGTTTTGTTTCTAATCTATTTATTTTATTGTTTGCAATATATATATATATATATATATATATATGAATGTTTTCATACTGATATATACCAAACATTAATCTGATAACATACTGTTAGTGAAGTGTTTGCTTACACCAGATAAGAACTGGATAATTGTGACGTGTTCCTAACAAGCTTAATTAAAGACTAACTTACTGTAATTTGTATGTCTTGGTTGTAATATGTTGTTAAACATCTGTTTACAAAAGATGGATGTGATAAAAAGCTCATCTGTGAGTTGCAACAAATCATTAACATTATCACTAGCTGATCACTGTTTGGTTTTAAGGGAAAAGTTAAGTCAGTGTGTGTCGGCGTTTGAAATTTTGTTGGTTTAAACTTTTGTACTAATATATTTCATGTGCTTTCCTTGAACTTTCTTTATATCTACAAAGAAATACATTGATCAAATACAATTATCTCAAAGTCTTTTTTAAAACTGAAGAGATGTTACAGAGAATTAAAAATTGAATATGTTTCTACACATAAAAGATCAGGGACAAAATACCAATGTAAGAAGGACTTATACAAAAGTCTCAGATTCAAAGCGAAATGCATGATGTATTTTTTTTTATTGAAACATCTATTCAAACCTTAATGCCTTTTCTCTTTTACATCATTTCGGTAACAGTGACTTGTGAAAAAATATATCTAATTATCACTCTCACAGGGAACCCGTATATCAAAATTTTGTCAAATTATTAAACCTGTTTTTTTTTTTAATCAACAAATTTTAGAGAGACATTAAATGCTGAATTTAGAGATTTTTATAGAATCTTCCATGATAATTTGACATATCTGTGAAGATGTTTGACAGCTCAGCCCACTAAGTTCCTAAATTATTCTTTGACTACCCACCTTCAAAACTAAACAAACACCAGAATGTCAGTAAAAACAAAAACCTTCCCAAATGATCTTTTCTGAATTTAAAATGTTGTAATTTTTGAACATTCAACTGCGTAGGATGATGTCACGTATGAACTTTTTAGCAGTTTTTGCAAACTCCTCTCACTTTCACAAACTATTGTTTTGGCACATGTTCTACATTCAGACTTCGGCCTTTTTTGTTTACTTTCTCACTGCATGTCTTTCAGGTGAGTTAAAATCTCAGCATCCTGTTGGGTTTGGGCTCAGACGTTTTTCCTTTTAAAATGAAATGATTGTAAATCGTCCAACACAAACATTTGCACGTGTATCAAACGGAGGCTTCTGCAATTTTTTTTTCTTAAAGGATACTTTACCTTTTTGCACAGTGGCTGTTTAAGGGTTTCTCTCTATGCCTACTTGTCTTATTAGCTACGTTTACATGCGCCAAATTTCCCCAATCTGATTAAAATCTTGGTCGATCGGAATTCCCAAATCCCTGTTTACATGGACACTAACTGAAATGATCTGATCATGCCATGAGTACACATGCACCAAGCACTCAATCAGGTTAAATGAGTTGAGCATGCGCACAGCGAGTTGTCTTTCCGGGGGAAGAAAAAAAAAGTAAACAAACTCCGTCCTTTCTGCACGTCTTTCCCACCCCATCGTGTGCTCGAGCTGACTCGTGTTTTCCCCAATATGGACCCTCTGCGGGTGATTACCTTTATGTTTGGGTTTTTACTGGTCGCATTAACCAAGCTAGAGGCTGAATACATATTGCTACTGCTCCTCCGCCACAGGAGAGGAGAGCAGGATGACAGGATGGCTGCACCAGCAGACCACTTCTGTTTACTTCCTATTTTTACTTTCCTTCTATGTTTTCTACTTGGGTCTGCGAAAGCGGAAAGACGTCACGCTGAAGTTGTACGCATGCGCAGTGGGCTTTTTTCACCCTTTCTTTCTGAATGGGTGTGTACATGCACGTCTATCTGAATGAAGATCGGACAAAACCACCCCTCTCGATCGGAAGTAAATTTAATTCTGATTAGGCTGCATCGGATCAATGACATGCTTACATGACGTATTTTTTTCCCGATTGGGCGTTTATTCCGATTAAATGTGCCCATGTAAACGTAGCTACTGATGCAGGTATATGTTACCATGGTGACTCTGAAGAATCACTGGTAGCACCATTAACATTTATGCGGAATTTGGTTCTCTTCATACATCGCTACATTATTTACACTAAAATGCAAGCATTTTAATCATTACAATTCATTTTCCATCCATCCATCCATCCATCCATCCATCCATCCATGGAACTAGAGGCAGAATGTTACATGGAGCTTATTGTTCAAGAGTTACAGTTTATTCTCAGAGTGGTTTTTCCTGATCATTTTAACTGCATGCATGAATTTCTAAACATAGTGCTGAGGGGCAATTTGTCTGAACTACTGGCTTTTGTTTTGCAATCTCAGTAAATGAGGGTCTGTTACTGTAATCATGGCCACAAGCAGGGTTAGTGTGGAATAGCTTTCCCTTCCAAACCCTCATTAGTTCTCAATAGGAAACACAAACAGTTCCTTGAGCTCTAGAGGTGGAACAAAACAATGCAAAAAAACAAACAAACAACAAACCTGAATTCTATAATAGTTTCATTAAAACAAACAAATGGCAGGAATACTTCATAGGGTAAAAGAAAATGTAAATCGTTAAAAGATATGAGATTCTGGGGGTTTCAAGCTACAAAAAAAGAACAAATAAATACAAATTTGATCTAATTTTTCAGTTTAATGGTGAGTACAGCTGGAGTGAGTCTGAGAGGAAATTTCCTCTGGACTTGGATTCTGGTTGGGCTTGGTCCTGGCTTTTCTAGCACCAGGTCTGTGGGCAGGGAGCCTCCGGTGTGGTGATGTAACTAGGGGCATCTTGGGTTTGTGTGGAGAAACCATCCAGAGTGATCCTCCTTACAGGAGGATCACTCTGGATGGGAAGAAGGGGTGATGGAGAACCTGGGTTATCGTCTTGTAGTGGAAGTGTGGCGTAAAAGTTGGGGTGGGTATGAGCTTTCCTTTACGATGGTGCTGGGCAGGTGGCCTCGGGCGCCATTGTTATCGCCGCTGCCTGGTTCCCCTGCCCTTGGTGGACTGCAGGGAGAGGGGTTGCTTATAGGGGTCAGTAGGACAGCTGGCTCAGATAATCTCCCTCCCAGATCTTTCCACTCCATTCCTTTAAGCATCCCTCCTCTCATTCCATCACACAATCCCAACACAGGGCCTTGGGGGGGGGGTGCAAGGAAGCTCCTGTGTCTCCCTTGTGGTCTGCTTCAGGGTCTGGGGGGGTGGGCTGAGGCATTTCATACCCACTGTTAAATAATTTTATGGAGAAAACCTTATAGACACAAGCATATCCAGACACATACACTAACTTGGGCTGCAGCTGCCATTAAAAATATTGTGCATTAAGCAGTGTCATTATTCACTTGTATCCACAGTGACATTATTAGTGTTTAAATGCAGATTGTTGTGTCTATCAGCAGGTGTTGAAGCAGATCTCGTGTGTTTTCTCTCACTTTTTATCTTCATTTCCTTTTACCCATTGAAGTTGTCATAACAAAAACATCTAAAGAAAATTGAAAAAAAAAAGATGTAAACATTTTTAATGATCATTAATCCTGACAGTCAAAGTTTGCAGAGCTTTAAAATATAACTTCTAATATCTGCAACACTGAGCTTCAAACTAACATGCATTTAAAACGTTATAAAACAGCCCTGTTTGTCCTATATGTTCCATTTCAACTAAAATCCTATAAATATCAGCATCCTCCTACAATTTAATTCAATAAATAGTAAAATGTTGATAAATTTGTTTACCATCATCCCACTGAGAGGCAAAATTAAAGCTTGAATTGAGCAGCAGATGCGTCGGTAGCGTGAGCTTTGACAGTCAGTAAACTGGTTTTCTTTGCGCTCCTCCTTTTCACAAACCATGAAACAAAACCTGAATGAAGGAGCAGCCTCAGACTTGTCAGCACTGTCAGTGGACCTGACTACTCATTCACAAAAATAAAAAAAAGGCATTGCAGCGTGCATGAAACACACTGTGTCTATCATTATGCTGTCAATCAGTGGACTTATAATGGGTGGGAGGCATCTGCAAGAAAGAAACTACACTCAAAGTAAAAGTGCAGCACAGTCCTCAAAGTGCGGTGGTTAACGAATTGAGGAAGAGTCTCCATAGCTACAAGTTCATCAGAATGTCAAACACGTCTAGTTTCTAATCGTACTTGAGATGTGAGAAAGGAGGGGTCGTCCAGGTTGAACTGATCCACTCTGCAGAGTCCCAAATGGTCCCATTAAGTTCAGTTAGTAAAAATCTATCCAACAACTTCAGCACTGTTATATTTCTAATGGACTTTTATTCTATTGAAGCCCAGTGAACTCTGTGATATAGTGTAACTTAGAGTTCACCATGTGCTCCGTAACCTACACACTGCTTCAGTGCTAGGATTGTTGCCTAGATGAATGCCCTCTGTGCATTTCTGTTCTAACAGACAACCGATAAATAATCTGATTATCTGAGGTGAGAAGTTCAGAATGGAGAAAAAGAACCAATAAAGTCAAAGTAATTGTGCACTACTTGAATATTTCAAATCAATTAAGGAGAAATGGCGCCACCATGTCTCATACAATTATGATTTACATAAACATTCATGTATTAACCCATGCATGAGCTTCAGTAAAAGCTCTCAAGTTGGACTACTGAAAGTAAAACATGTTTATGGTAGACCATCTCAGAAAGTGTCTGGATTCACATAAGAAAGAAAAATACATTTATTAAAGATTATATTGTCATGGGATGAGTGGTGTGGACCCTAAAATGCAGGAAAATAAAAGCAAATTCAGGTGCAAACAAATGAAGGCCGAACAAAACGGCAGCAAAAACACCAAGCATGAACACCAAGATCTAACAAGAAGCAGATCGACTGACATCTAGATATACTGGAAGACTAATGAGTGAAACGAGCGCCAGGTGAGCCGAATGAACACGAGGTGCAGCTGGTGCTGAGAACCAAATAAGCTGAGGAAAAAACAGAGCAGAATAAAATAAGAGTATAATAAAATAAAATAAAACAGAGTAGACTACCAGCAAACTGAGAACTAACTAAATAAAAAATAACATACATGAATAAACCAACTTCAAAACACCAACAATTTTAATAAACATAAGTATTCTCTATACAAGGCTCAAAACAAATCATAAAGCAGAGCGCCAACAGCCTGCAGGTCCAGGAAGTCATTTGGAGACTTAATTTTTTTTGTAAAATAATTTTTTCACATCAATCTTACAAATCATGTTGCAATTGTTTTCTTATTTTACATATTTAATAACACACGCAGCATTTCAGTTATAACTACTGAACATTACTCCTCATTTAAACATACCAGAGCAATGGAGGAAATAATATCTCACACTAATCCTCACTTTTTCCAACTTTATTCGAATAAAAATTAAGTCTTATTTATTTCGGATCATGATGTTTATTGTTATTAGTTAACACAAGTTTATTTGTGCATAAGAATCAGTCATGTGTGGCATGATTCTGAAACATTATGATAACTTAAAAATAAAGGAAGAAAGATGCATGTAAAAAATAAATTATCATCACTGTTATGTTTTTAAAGCATGCACACGCAAAAAATCTGACATATTTACATAGTTCATTAGCTGTTTGTGCTCCGGATTTACTCTTCAGGCTTTAAAGGAAACTACAAGAAACAAATCCAGTCCAGAAGGGTCACTATCCAGCATGTTTTGGACAATTCTCTGCTCCAACTCAACTGAATAAAATGGTTAAATTACCTCCTCGCCAGCATGTCAAGCTCTGTAGATGCATATTAATTATCCATTAATTTGAATCTAATGTGGTGAAGCGGGGAAACATCTAAAACATGAAGGATCGTGGTCCTGCAGGACTGGATTTGACTGTCATGAACTTCAATCTGAGACTAAAACAAAACAAAGTTTTACAATTTCTTGCAGATTTTTGAGTGAGAATTGATCGAAATCTGTGAGACCTAGTGTCAAGAGTCCAAGCTGCTTGGCTGTGCTGCTGTAATGTCAGATGTCATTTTACTGTATAGCCAGTCATCATTTGGATGTCACATCCTGTCTGAGTGCTGGTGGCCATGTGGGCCACATTATGGCAATCTTGTAATTGTTCTCTCAAACATGATAATACTCCATGAAATAATTAAAGCGCCAATATTCATCTTTCCTTGCCTTTGTTAGGTCTTCTTTATCTCCCGCTTCTGTTTTGCAATTCATATTAGTATATTGGCAAATGCTCCTTCCTGTTGTTATTTTGCATAAACTGTTGCGTTCGCTGCATCTGCTTCAGTTTCAAAAAAGGAAAAACAACCCTTTACATCATTTTCTGGTTAAATTTAAAAGGAAAAGAAGATGCATGTGACAAGAAGTTAAAGTGTTCAGAAGCACTTTTCTGCTTTGTTATCATAGGGATGACCTGTAATCATCATGCATCACTTGAACTCCACATGGCCCTGCTCATAGCCATGTCACTAAGTGTAACCTTTGGCGACACACTGCTGTTTCCGACTTCCTCTCAGGTCGGAGCTGAGAGCTTCAACCACCTGACAGCAGCCACTAGAGCTCGTCAGTATCAGAGTGATGTATTCACTCCCGTCCTCTTGTATACCCTCAAGGGCAGCCGACTTCCTGTTGCTGGGCTACACTAATTGCAGCATTAGTATTCTGTATTGAGCTGCCGACGGAAGCTGAGGCTCCACCAGACATCGATGGCCACTGCAAGCCAGTGTAATTACAACAGAAAGACTCTGCACTCTTTGTCGGAGTTTTGTCAAACACATGCAGCTTCCGCTTTGTCTGTTTTAACTTCAAACTTTTACCTCTTTGTTTTTTTCTTTTGCAGAAGTTGAACCTTTAGATGCACAGTTGCAAATAATCACCACTCATTTAATTCATTGACATTCTACAACCGTACCCTGTATTGAATTCTTGCAAAGCAAAACTTCAACTTGTTTATAGTGAAAGTTTTTGCACGTCCATTAATAATGTGGCTCTAGTGTGAATTTTTTTCCACCCCACAGCTCATGCTTTTTATCTTAGATTGATTTAATTTATTCTGAGGAAAGATATTACCATGGCAACATGACTTACAAAAGCTCAGGGTTCCTCCATATATCAGACTCAGTTACCATGACAAGAAGTTTTTTTTTTTTTTTCTGTGGCGAAGTTCCAGCATAGAAGACCCCTGTGTTTCTTTGATGAAGAGCTTTAACGTTCAGTTTGACTGACGTTGTTTTAATTCAAGTTCACTTCAGGAGGCGATCAGATGTGTCAAACGGAGCATGCATGTGCTCATGCAGAAGACGGGTTCAAGTGCACATGTGCTGGTGTTGCAGAAATGTGCGCAACCACTCAGACTTCCTGGTGGTTAGTTCTCACTCAGTGACGCAGATGGCTTTATGGAGTCTGTGTTTGTCCATGACCCGACCAAAAGGCAGATGGAAGATTTGTGTCATTCGGAAAAAAAAATGTTATTAATAAAACATAAACCAGCCGTGCTCAGTGTTTATTTTTTGCATGTGCTTTTTTTATTGATCTTCATCTGACTATGTTGCACAGAAAATAGAAACTCTTTATGCTTAAATCATTTTGCATGCATGCTTTGATTCTGTCCTCCAGCATGGATGGAAAAGGGACAGATCTTTGCAATGGTATGCTGCACTAATCCAGCATAGCATGAATTTATTCCTGCTGTTGATCTGGCTTTCTGCCTCAGCAAGCATCAGATTTTTTTTTTCCAAGTGAATGTGCGTCATAAGAGCTGTGTGAGGTCAGTCTCTCTGCAGCAACATCTTTGCCTTTAACAGGTGGAGTCACAAGGTTCTTATGACTAAGTCAAACACTTACTGAATCTTGATGTGAGCAAAGACTGACATGAAACTTTTATCAGTGATAATACATGTAAATTTAATCATTTATAGGAAAAATGTTCATTCCATAAGGATGCTGCAGCAGATGATCTCTGACCTTATTGCAGCAGAGTTGGAAAACCCTCTGAATGATGATTCTCTTTTGTAAAATCATCTACAGTTAAATATATTCATTATTGTTATGAAAAGGTATGAAGCTAAGTGTTGAAGTTTAACAGAAATATCCTTTTAAAAGCACAGTATGCACAGTGTAATTAAAACAACAAAGCAGATTAGCTGTGCTGCTGCATAGACGAGCGGATCCAAATCCCAGGATTTTTCATTCCTTTATTTTGACACAGTGTGAATAAAAGGAATGAAAACAAATCAATGAACAGATTAGATTTAACAAATGAAAAATAGTATTCAGCACAAATCATGATCTGAAAAAAGCCACAGACCATCACATGAGGGGATTATGTATTTTCCATGCCACAGTGCAACTCCTCCATATTCCGAAACCAGCTTCCTGTCTAGTGACAAACATATCAGAGTTGTTTTGCAGACAAGAGGAAGCACAACTTAATATCTGGGTTTTATGAAGTGAAAATTCATTGTGAGTATGCAGTCCTCTGCATTGCTCGAGTGCTGCTGATCCCCCTCTCAGACACACAATCCTCAAGTCTCACAAACGGCAGCACTTCAATAGATGAAGCAGACGATGTTCAGCTCAACAGCTGACGGCCAACGGGAATAAGAAAACACCAGGATTTTGCATATGCAAATTAATATACATCACTGCACGAGATAATTACAAAAAAAATAAACTATAATCAATTATTATCATTATTTACGTTGCTGTTTGAATGTTTTGTGCTGGACATTGTGAAACCCTAATATTTCTGCTGTAGAAGTAGTTTCTTAAATTGGCTGAAAATATTCCCCCATGTGAACAAGATTAGCTAGTAAATCCTCTTATAAAAATGAATATTTATGTTTTCCTAATTAACCTGATTTGTTTACCAATTGTTGCACAAAAATGCAGTATGTATTGGAAAGCCAACAAACTCCATCAAAGGTTTATGGATGGATGGATGGATGGATGGATGGATGGTTCATTCATTCATTCACAATGCAATGGAAATCATGATGGACTTTATGATTAATTTTACTCACACTCACTTCAGCAAAGAATGCCTGTGCACAAAAACAAGAAGTTTAACAAAAATACGAAAATATGAATCAGTGAAAACTTTGAACCTTTTAATGGTGAGATTTTGACACAATATTCATGCACACAGTGTAAAATTTTCTATACGCATTCTGCTTTTATCTGTAGACAGGTGGTGCATATTAAATCATGCCCGGAGAAAGTGTAGATGAACATACTGCATGTTTATTTGGTTGCAGAAAATCAACAGGGATGTCTCATTTTGTTTCACAATGGTATGCATTTCCTGTTGTAAACCCCCCTTTTTACGCAGTTGATATTTCATTCCATCTGTCACTGTGTACCACTGTTTTTGTCTTTCATTCTCTGTCTTTTCACCATTGCTTTTCAATGACGTCTGTTTCAGCTCCAGCTTTTGAAGTGCTGTCGTTCATATTGTCATTGTGTTCAATAACCACAATCAACCCACACGTTTTTGCTTTTTTTCTCAAAGCTCTGTATTTGTGTGTGTGTGCGTGCATGTGACTGTGCATTTGTGCACACATAATTTGTGTCTGAATAGCAATGAAAGGGTCTGGGAGAAATTGTTGAGGCTAGCTGTTTTTTTTTTTTTTTTCAAACTCCATTGACGTCAATGACATTTTAAGGGAGGCCGCAACTACAGAAAATTAACACCTACAGCAATCACATGGAAGCACCGGCTCACCAAAGCAATTAGAATGAAGTGTTGAGTGCTGACAGACCTGAAAAAACATCTTTCACTCTGTTTTGCTGTCAGAAGGCTTTTCTTGACATCAACACCTTTGGTGACTTCGTTAAAGGATTTCCTGTCGGCAAGCCAGCACTCACACATACTAGCTCCCTCTGAACATGTTCAGCAGGATAACCTGAATTTCGTTGTTACACACTCCCACTGTTCCAGTTTACATACACCCAAAGCATCTCTTTACAACCCAAAACTCCCCCGAAAAACCCTTTTAATTTCAGCTGTATTTCATTATGTTACTCTGGTGATAAAATAACTTGATCAAAAAGAAATGAGCTACTTGGAAAAGAAAAGCCATCCCTCTGCTTTACAGCTTTACAAGTCAAAGGTTTTATAATGAAAAAAAAAAAAACAAAAAACAACTAGTTACTTCTCAGCGGATATGCACATTTTGTATTTTAGATTTAAAGCAGCACTAAATAACGTTTCTGCAGCCGCGTCTCAGACGGCCGTTGCGTGAACCGGTGTTCTGTTGAATTATGCTACTTGTTGAGATGCGCTACTGATTCCTTCTGCACAAGTTCCGTTCTACAGTCTTGACTTCAACAAACAGATTTATCGTTTATTTTTGTTTCTATATTTTTCCATAAATACATTTTACCTATCAAATAAATTCTCCCAGGACAGAAACATTAAATATGATGTTATTTTTACTTTATTTGCATTGTCAGAGCGACAGGCAAATGTTTGGACACACCCAGAGGAGAAGGACCCAACAATGGCTGCCAAGGACCCAGAGGACTTTTATATAGAAAATTTCAGAGAAGGATCATAAAAATATGCTTAAACAACTAACAGGACACACTCACCATAAACAAGAATACTGTATAAACTTCTAATGACATCTTGTTATGAAATAAGTTGTCAATTCGTACTTTCTTCAGGGCAGCAAAAATCATCAGAACACCACTTCCTGCTGCGACCTGAATTACATAAGTTATATAGTCCATTGTAAAGCCATCGGAGGTGCACAGAGTGTCTAATATGAAGCTGAACATGTTTTTCGGTGAGTATCCACTTAGACAATTTTTAAAACTGTAGCTAAAATTTTTTAAAGTTATTTTGTACTGCTTTAATTATGTTATATAGCCTATGCTTTTTTGTTTTTGTTGTTCTTCTTCTATTCCTTATGCAGAAAATTACCATTGGGTTGTTTTTGTAACCACTCTGATGTGTGAATATCTCAGAAGCACAAGAACATCTCACTGTATACATCTTAGAAAATGCATCAAGAAATCAGAAAAACAAATCAACAAACATTTCTTATTGCTTACTACTGTTGTTTTGTTCAAATATTTCTGCACAAAAGAACAACCAATTTAATTTCTTATTAATAGTGTTTTTTCTGTATTATTACAAAAAAAAAAAAGTTGTGTTCTGATAGCACGACGTGTGCCGGAAAAATTATACAACAATGAACATTAGCAAAGCAACAGACCTGCAGTCAGTGATGCGGGTTTAAGATAGAATTTGATGAATAGGTTTCTCAGTTCAAAATCCAACTAAATGTAAAATAGTCAGACTTTTCCCTTTAGTTCTTTTTACATATTGGACTGAAAGGTGTTATTATACAAGATTACAGAGCCTGGAACCTTTTGAATATAAACTGACAGGGATTGAATCATACTCAACTAGAAATTTGTGTGAAGATGTTAAATTGTTTGTCTTGCATGAACAAGAGATGGAGAGATGCTCAACGACATGATTCATCAAGCCGTTAACATTTCTATTACTGCTACATTAAAACAGATTAGGAAAAAGACAAAAAAAATTAAAATATAGACGTCTAACTTTCCGAGATCGAGACACTCAGTCCCCAAGTACTTAAAATAGGATACATTTCATATAAAACAGTGATTTCAGTCATGTGTTGTAGTTTATAATCCAGCTGAAAAAGTTTCCTTTACATTTTGTCAACACTGAATCCACCTAATCTGTGTAGTTTACAACACTCGCAAATATTATGTGAAATGTTTTTTTTAAGTCACAGCTTTCAATTTTTAACATCTCCAACTGATACTTTTAAAAGTGAGAATCAAATTAAAGAAAAACACTGTCTATAAAAAGAAATGTATTTTTTATCAGGAACATGTTCATTTAATATTTGTTTGTTGTTAAAACAGGATTTAACTCTGTGGTTTTTAAACTTTTGTACTTAAGACTATCCGATCCCTCCAACCTCAGATCAAGTCATGCTTGATGACTAAATATATTATAATAGAACCGAAGAAGCGTTTAGTCTTCACCTCAAATGATTCAATTTAACACCTTAACCATTAGACTTCATCAACTGTACAATCTAAAATATTAAAACCAGTAAACGCAAAACAAATCTATTCAGAATGTGACAAAGTAATGAAGAAATACAATTCTAGTTGCTTCAGTTGTGTTTAATCTTCGTTCATGGCTGGAGTCAGGACAGACTTAACTTCAGAGGTAGGTCCTCTCAGGGCCCCCTTGGGGATGCTGAGACTGTGGAGCTGCGGCAGAGTCCTGGATGCCGTGGAACTGTGGCAGACTCCCTGACGCCGTGGAGCTGCGGCAGATTCCGGGACGCCGTGGAGCTGCGGCAGAGTCCAGGAGGCCTCGGAGCTGCAGCAGAGTCCAGGAGGCCACGGAGCTTCAGCAGAGTCCCGGACGCCGTGGAGCTGCAGCAGAGTCCCGGACACCGTGGAGCTGCAGCAGACTCCTGGACACCGTGGAGCTGCAGCAGAGTCCAGGACACCGTGGAACTGCAGCAGAGTCCAGAAGGCCACGGAGCTTCAGCAGACTCCTGGACACCGTGGAGCTGCAGCAGACTCCTGGACACCGTGGAGCTGCAGCAGAGTCCAGGAGGCCACGGAGCTGCAGCAGAGTCCAGGACACCGTGGAGCTTCAGCAGACTCCTGGACACCGTGGAGCTGCAGCAGAGTCCAGGACACCGTGGAACTGCAGCAGACTCCTGGACACCGTGGAGCTGCAGCAGAGTCCAGGACACCGTGGAGCTGCAGCAGAGTCCAGGAGGCCACGGAGCTGCAGCAGAGTCCAGGACACCGCGGAGCTGCAGCAGAGTCCAGGACGCCGTGGAGCTGCAGCAGAGTCCCGGACACCGTGGAGCTGCAGCAGACTCCTGGACACCGTGGAGCTGCAGCAGAGTCCAGGACACCGTGGAACTGCAGCAGACTCCTGGACACCGTGGAGCTGCAGCAGAGTCCAGGACACCGTGGAGCTGCAGCAGAGTCCAGGAGGCCACGGAGCTGCAGCAGACTCCAGGACACCGTGGAGCTGCAGCAGAGTCCAGGACACCGCGGAACTGCAGCAGAGTCCAGAAGGCCACGGAGCTTCAGCAGACTCCTGGACACCGTGGAGCTGCAGCAGACTCCTGGACACCGTGGAGCTGCAGCAGAGTCCAGGACACCGCGGAGCTGCAGCAGAGTCCAGGACGCCACGGAGCTGCAGCAGAGTCCAGGACACCGTGGAACTGCAGCAGACTCCTGGACACCGTGGAGCTGCAGCAGAGTCCAGGACGCCACGGAGCTGCAGCAGAGTCCAGGACACCGCGGAGCTTCAGCAGACTCCTGGACACCGTGGAGCTGCAGCAGAGTCCAGGACACCGTGGAACTGCAGCAGACTCCTGGACACCGTGGAGCTGCAGCAGAGTCCAGGAGGCCACGGAGCTGTAGCAGAGTCCAGGACGCCGTGGAGCTGCAGCAGAGTCCAGGAGGCCGCGGAGCTGCAGCAGAGTCCAGGACGCCGTGGAGCTGCAGCAGAGTCCAGGACACCGTGGAGCTGCAGCAGAGTCCAGGAGGCCACGGAGCTGTAGCAGAGTCCAGGACGCCGTGGAGCTGCAGCAGAGTCCAGGACACCGTGGAGCTGCAGCAGAGTCCAGGACACCGTGGAGCTGCAGCAGAGTCCAGGACACCGTGGAACTGCAGCAGACTCCTGGACACCGTGGAGCTGCAGCAGAGTCCAGGACACCGTGGAACTGCAGCAGAGTCCAGAAGGCCACGGAGCTTCAGCAGAGTCCCGGACGCCGTGGAGCTGCAGCAGAGTCCAGGACACCGTGGAACTGCAGCAGACTCCTGGACACCGTGGAGCTGCAGCAGAGTCCAGGAGGCCACGGAGCTGCAGCAGAGTCCAGGACGCCGTGGAGCTGCAGCAGAGTCCAGGACACCGTGGAGCTGCAGCAGACTCCTGGACACCGTGGAGCTGCAGCAGAGTCCAGGACACCGTGGAACTGCAGCAGACTCCTGGACACCGTGGAGCTGCAGCAGAGTCCAGGAGGCCACGGAGCTGCAGCAGAGTCCAGGAGGCCACGGAGCTGCAGCAGAGTCCAGGACACCGTGGAGCTTCAGCAGACTCCTGGACACCGTGGAGCTGCAGCAGAGTCCAGGAGGCCACGGAGCTGTAGCAGAGTCCAGGACGCCGTGGAGCTGCAGCAGAGTCCAGGACACCGTGGAGCTGCAGCAGAGTCCAGGAGGCCACGGAGCTGCAGCAGAGTCCAGGACGCCGTGGAGCTGCAGCAGAGTCCAGGACACCGTGGAGCTGCAGCAGAGTCCAGGAGGCCACGGAGCTGCAGCAGAGTCCTGGACACCGTGGAGCTGCAGCAGACTCCTGGACACCGTGGAGCTGCAGCAGAGTCCAGGACGCCGCGGAGCTGCAGCAGAGTCCAGGACGCCGTGGAGCTGCAGCAGAGTCCAGGACGCCGTGGAGCTGCAGCAGAGTCCAGGACACCGTGGAGCTGCAGCAGACTCCTGGACACCGTGGAGCTGCAGCAGAGTCCAGGAGGCCACGGAGCTGCAGCAGAGTCCAGGACACCGTGGAACTGCAGCAGACTCCTGGACACCGTGGAGCTGCAGCAGACTCCTGGACACCGTGGAGCTGCAGCAGACTCCTGGACACCGTGGAGCTGCAGCAGAGTCCAGGAGGCCACGGAGCTGCAGCAGAGTCCAGGACACCGTGGAGCTTCAGCAGACTCCTGGACACCGTGGAGCTGCAGCAGAGTCCAGGACACCGTGGAACTGCAGCAGACTCCTGGACACCGTGGAGCTGCAGCAGAGTCCAGGACACCGTGGAACTGCAGCAGAGTCCAGGAGGCCACGGAGCTGCAGCAGAGTCCAGGACACCGCGGAGCTTCAGCAGACTCCTGGACACCGTGGAGCTGCAGCAGAGTCCAGGACACCGTGGAACTGCAGCAGACTCCTGGACACCGTGGAGCTGCAGCAGAGTCCAGGAGGCCACGGAGCTGTAGCAGAGTCCAGGACGCCGTGGAGCTGCAGCAGAGTCCAGGACACCGTGGAGCTGCAGCAGAGTCCAGGAGGCCACGGAGCTGCAGCAGAGTCCAGGACGCCGTGGAGCTGCAGCAGAGTCCAGGACACCGTGGAACTGCAGCAGACTCCTGGACACCGTGGAGCTGCAGCAGAGTCCAGGACACCGTGGAACTGCAGCAGAGTCCAGAAGGCCACGGAGCTTCAGCAGACTCCTGGACACCGTGGAGCTGCAGCAGACTCCTGGACACCGTGGAGCTGCAGCAGAGTCCAGGAGGCCACGGAGCTGCAGCAGAGTCCAGGACACCGTGGAGCTTCAGCAGACTCCTGGACACCGTGGAGCTGCAGCAGAGTCCAGGACACCGTGGAACTGCAGCAGACTCCTGGACACCGTGGAGCTGCAGCAGAGTCCAGGACACCGTGGAACTGCAGCAGAGTCCAGAAGGCCACGGAGCTTCAGCAGACTCCTGGACACCGTGGAGCTGCAGCAGACTCCTGGACACCGTGGAGCTGCAGCAGAGTCCAGGAGGCCACGGAGCTGCAGCAGAGTCCAGGACACCGTGGAGCTTCAGCAGACTCCTGGACACCGTGGAGCTGCAGCAGAGTCCAGGACACCGTGGAACTGCAGCAGACTCCTGGACACCGTGGAGCTGCAGCAGAGTCCAGGAGGCCACGGAGCTGCAGCAGAGTCCAGGACGCCACGGAGCTGCAGCAGAGTCCAGGACACCGTGGAGCTGCAGCAGACTCCTGGACACCGTGGAGCTGCAGCAGAGTCCAGGACACCGTGGAACTGCAGCAGACTCCTGGACACCGTGGAGCTGCAGCAGAGTCCAGGACACCGTGGAACTGCAGCAGAGTCCAGAAGGCCACGGAGCTGCAGCAGAGTCCAGGACACCGTGGAACTGCAGCAGAGTCCAGAAGGCCACGGAGCTGCAGCAGACTCCTGGACACCGTGGAGCTGCAGCAGACTCCTGGACACCGTGGAGCTGCAGCAGAGTCCAGGACACCGCGGAGCTGCAGCAGAGTCCAGGACGCCACGGAGCTGCAGCAGAGTCCAGGACACCGTGGAGCTTCAGCAGACTCCTGGACACCGTGGAGCTGCAGCAGAGTCCAGGACACCGTGGAGCTGCAGCAGAGTCCAGGAGGCCACGGAGCTGTAGCAGAGTCCAGGACGCCGTGGAGCTGCAGCAGAGTCCAGGACACCGTGGAGCTGCAGCAGAGTCCAGGACACCGTGGAACTGCAGCAGACTCCTGGACACCGTGGAGCTGCAGCAGAGTCCAGGACACCGTGGAACTGCAGCAGACTCCTGGACACCGTGGAGCTGCAGCAGAGTCCAGGAGGCCACGGAGCTGTAGCAGAGTCCAGGACGCCTCGGAGCTGCAGCAGAGTCCAGGACGCCGTGGAGCTGCAGCAGAGTCCAGGACACCGTGGAGCTGCAGCAGAGTCCAGGAGGCCACGGAGCTGTAGCAGAGTCCAGGACGCCGTGGAGCTGCAGCAGAGTCCAGGACGCCGTGGAGCTGCAGCAGAGTCCAGGACACCGTGGAGCTGCAGCAGAGTCCAGGAGGCCACGGAGCTGCAGCATAGTCCAGGAGGCCACGGAGCTGCCTCAGAGTTCAGGACACTGTGGAGTCTCATCAGACTCCTGGACACCGTGGAGCTGCAGCAGAGTCCTGGAGACTGTGATACTACAGCTGATCCCTGGGGAATATGGAGCTTCAGCGGGGTTTTCGATACTGCATCTGCAGAAGGGCCTGAGCCTCGAATAACAACATGTTGACCGAACAGTAGAGCCTCTCATTAGGAGAAGCTGACTTTCATATCACTAGTGTCTAAAGTAAAAAACAAAATCCATCTAAGGTATTTTATCATTCAACGATCACCTTGACTTCTCAAGTCACTGAGACTTGTGAGATTCTCCAGGGCAAATTTGTGAAAGAATCAGACCTTCACAGCGGAAGTGTTGGAATAAAGCCTTTAGAAGAGCCGAGCGGTCGGTGCTCGTTAAACGCAGCATCAACAGCTTCCTGTTGGTCAAACAAAGGAGCACATGAAAGCAGATCAGAGATTGTTTGATGAGATGATTCTGAAAAACACGGCTGGGTCACAGGATCCCTAAATCCTTTAGTAACAAATATTTGTAAGGATGTTCGCTTTGTTCTAGCAGATATAAATCTCCATCAAGACACTGATGTTTTCATTGTTTTTGTTTCAGCAACATCAGCTCAGACGTTTACACTTTACTGCAGTTTCTTATAAAAATTGTTTTTATAATCTTTTTTAATTTTGAATTAATAAAATGTAAACCCTACTGATGATATCTAAATATGCATGCTGCTAATAAAGTAGATGTTAATACTTTTCCTAAATAGTGTAGATCTCCAGAATATAAATAGCCAGGTTAATTTGAGGACATTTTCTAGTTAAGTTAGTCGTACTCCCTGCTGAATTTGCCTCGGTTACATTTTTTCATTACAGAAAGTCAAGGTAAGATGTTCAGCAGCCGGAGGCTAGTCATTATCACAACAATAACAGCAGCGAGCTACTGAGTCTCTTTTACAGAAGCCTCACTGATTTAATCAACGTTTGCCTTCTGAACCTGGTCATTGACGTCAGCACCCTCATTGGATTTCTATTTAAGTTTTAGTGGACTGATATCTGTCACTGCCAGCTGTCCCTGGTTTCCTGTGAAACGGAGACAAATACGTAAAAAAGACTTACAACTAAAACCCAGAAAAGTTTTGACCGTGTAATTTAGCTCTTTAAATATCTTAACATTTAGGTAAAGAAAAATGGTAACGTTGGTCTAAACAGCTTTTGCTGATTTTTTTTTTTTTTAAATCCTCATTTGTTCCAGAACGAACTCCGTTTCCTTTGACAATCTTCCGTAAGTAAATCTGAACCAAAAGCGGAAATCTTTTTAATAATATTAGCACTCTAATGCACATCTCCCGCTTTGCTTACTTGCACACATTAAATCTTTAATTGTACATTGTCAGATCTCATTATGAATATGGATTACATGGTTTTGGGGAAGGCTTGTGCGTCATCACCCTCCACCGGTTAAACTGACAACTTGTGACAATTTGTGAGATTGCACCAAATTGATGACTGATACACCACCTATAGGAGGTCTGTGAGTGTATTCACATACAAAAAAAAGCTAATAAAAATACATTGACGAGTTAATAATTATTTTTAAATGTTAGGGCATAAAAGCAAAAAAAAAAAAAAACTAGTGAAATATCTGGTTAGCATTACAAGCTAAAAGAGAAACTCTAATTTAATGACACAGTAATTATTGTCATCATAGCGAAACGTGACAGTTCACCCACATAGTTCAAGCTATCAAGTTTCAAACTCAGTGAGTCAGGAGACGTGCCGTTTTTGAATTACAGGGAATTTCTGCTCATTTTGGTCAATTTTGTGCTGCAGGTTTAGAAATTATTTCACATATTGTAATAATTATATGAGTGAATGGTGGTACAGTTGTTAGCATTGTTGCCTTGCAGCCCAGCGAGGACCTTTTTGCATGGAGTTTGCATGTTCTCCCTACGTTTTCTGAAGGGGAATTATACATTTATCCCTGAGTGTCCATGTGTTTTTGTGTTTTGGTAACCTTTCCAAATTGTTCTCCACTTCTCGCCCTCCTGACTGCTGGAGACAGGCACCAGCTTACAGTGACCCTGAACAGGATCAAGCAGGTTAGAAAACAGATAAATGGATATTAGATGGATTCTAACCCATGGAGCATTTCGCAAGTGCTCAAAATTCCAACTGTGGTGCCAGATGAGTATTTGGATAGACATAGAAAAACTTCCATCACACATTGCTTTATAGGTAATAGACTGTAACAGTTTTAGTGGGATAGAAAGAATGTTATCAGTTTGTTATCATCAGTTTATAGTTTGTTTTGTTGGATATCAATTTGTTTCATGTAAAACTAGAAAAGCACTCGGAGAGCGCAGACCTCTGCCGAGTGGACATATTGTAGAAAGTACTATCCTTAAAAAAATCCTGGATCCAGACGGTAATCCAGATCATCCCCAAAATCAAACTGTTTCTTGAGTCGTGTTTTACCGTTCCTGAAAATTTCAGCAAAATCCATCCATACGTTTTATAGTTATGCTGCTAACAAACAGACAGACAGACACCGATGAAAACGTTACATCCTTAGCGGAGGTAATTAAATGTTTCTGCCAAAAGTAAGTTTCCAGGTAGAGATGGAGACCAGATGTTAGAAACCCTCTTGAAATCATCATGACCAATAAAACATGAAAGAATGTCAATATGTACTTCGCAAGGTCATCCTGACCTTCTGAGACAATTCATGAGAATGTTATTTGTGTCTGAGACTGGATTAGAAAATCTTGTTTCAATTATATTATAAATATTCCAGGGATTGGAATTAATCCCTTGGCAGTGACCCAAATTTGGATTTTGTTGATTTCTATTGAAATGTCACCTAAACACCCAAAGAAATATCCCAGATGAGCTGTCATTAGTCTCTGCTTCTATATGTTCACCAAAAAAAGATCACGTATTTAATGTATGAAGTTGTTTGGAATGAGGGTTTGAGAATACGATTTCAACCAGAACATTTCATGTTCTGTAGTTACAAAACTTGCCATTTTAAAAACACAAATTCGTCTCTGTAAACTCTTGATAAATTGCTGTCTTTAAAAAAAAAAAATATTTGAATGAGACTCAGAAATAAAGTGAACCAGTTATTGCTCCCAGCTTCTGTTACAGGAAAGAAACTAAAGTGGCTGAAATTCACGTTTTGAAATCCACTTTCTTTTTTCTATACAGGGACAAGATGAGCATCAATCAGGAAAATCATGTTGCTTTTTAATGCTGCTTCTCTAGCAGAACACAGAACACTCCTGTTTGCTTTCTGTTCAGTTTATCACACATTTACACAAACATCCTCCTGATTCTAACTCATCTGGTTTATTGTGAGAAAAATCACAGTGGAAGGAAGTTTGATTTCATGAAACCTGGAGATCTATAAAATCTGGATTTGATTGTGTCAATGTTTGTGTGTAACTTGTTGCAAACAGATTCCAGCTTCCTCTACCACTCCCGGGACCTGAAATGAGACATTTCATCTGAATGGAGCTTTCCTGGTAAAAAAAAAAAAAAAAAAAAAAAAACGGTCCAAATATTTTTATATAAATTTTTAAGGAATCAATAAATTCTTTAGTCCCAGTTGTTGATCTAGTAAGGTGTGTTTATTCATTTAACATCATAAACAGGTAACCAACTGCTTAGACATTTTTGGATTTAGATTTGATTTTTAATGAACGGTGCACGGTGGTGCAGTTGATAGTACTGTTGCAGCAAGAAGGTCCTGGGTTCAAAACTAGGCTGGAACATTTCTGTATGGACTTTCCCTGTTCTCCATGTGCATATGGGGGTTTTCTCCAAGGACTTCAGATTCCTCCCACAGACCAAAAACATGGTTAATTGGCAACTCTAAATTGTCCCATGGTTGTTTGTTTCTATGTGGTACCTCTGTACTGACAACCTGTCCAGGTGTGACCCCCACCTCTCACCCAATGACAACTGGAATTAGACACCAGCTCCCCTTGATTCTGTAGGAACAAGCAGGTAAACGACTTCATATTCAAACTTTACATTTTTTTTTACTAACAAGATAACATCACAAACAACTACTGAATCAGTTAAACCAAAAGACAGAATTCTCCTTGCATGGTGCCCTAGGCGAAAAAGGATTTTGGCGCCCCCTACTGCCCAGAACAGAAACAACGTAACTCAAAAACTGGATTACATTGCAAAAAATATTTATTTATACTAAAATAAACAGTAGAGATGATAGATAGATATTTAATTATTACTTATTTTGCTCTTTACATGAGATGAATGGTGTGTCCAACAGTTTGTTAAAAAAAAAAAGGAGAATTTGTCACCCCCTCCAGCAGAGGGAGCCCTAGGCAATTGCCTAGTCTTCCTATTGGCCCTGTCTCCTTGTATGACTCTAAATATTGATATTTCACATGTTTAAACTTGACAGAGAAGCTATGATTCATTAAATCCTCAAACACTAGTGGACATTAAGGCAGTACAGTGTGGACAGTGCAAGTTCAATCTGTCCGCCTAATGTTTGAAGCACTTTAAATGCCACTGGGGTCAAATGAAAACAAGCTTTATTAAAACAGACGTCGAGCTCATATCAATAAAAGCTTTTTAGGCATGAAATGTTGGCATTAATGAGTTCAGTGGTTATGAAAGTGCTTTTAATATGTCAGGCTGAGGGCTGACATGAGAGGCTTTTCCTTGATAATGCATGAAATGGGATCTCCCTCTCATGTGCATTTTAATCAAACAGAACATATTGTTGCATAATTAGTCTTATTTTGTGGCGAACGAGGGGTCAGATGATGGATAAAACACTCAACAAATACAAAGTTCAGACAGGAATCAGTAAATTATGCAGCGCTAAAAACATATTTGTATTCACAGCGATGGATCCTTGTTTTAATATACATATATACATACATATATTAAAACATTAATGGTTTGGTGAAATCTTGGATTTTAGACAAACGCATGACTGATATTTGTCTGACATTTGACATGTGCGTCATTTTAACAGGCTCACTATGATATATGAGCTTTACTGGAACTTTACACTATTTATAAGCTTGCTGGTTGATGAAAATGACTCACAGAAAGATCTAATTGGTGCAATAATGCCGTCAGCGTACTTCTACAGAGCGTGGGGAGCAAAGCAGCTGGGGGTCAACGTACATACTGTGACTGTGAGATATGGTGATATAAGAAAATGTGTGTTCCCCTTACAGATTTCTTCAGTTTTTGATTGTTTGTTTTTTGTCACCCTCGAGATCATCAAATAAAATTTAATATAATAAGAAATAAAGTCACTGACATCAATCATTCTGGAAAGTACTAGAGCTACCTCTAAGGCTTTGGGACTTTAGGGAGAGCCATTATCCATAACTGGAGAAAACATGGAACAGTGATGAACCTTCAGCAGCCACTGGCTGACCAAAATTACTCCAAGAGGGAGTCAATGACTCATCCAGGAGGTCACAAAAGATCCCAGAACAACATCTAAACCACCGCAAGCCTCACTTGCCTCAGTTAAGTGTTCAAGATAAGGTAAAAATGACATGGGAGAATTCTAAGGTAAAACCCACTGCTGACAGAAAAGAACACAAAGGTCCGTCTCACATTTACCAAAAAAACACCTTGATAATCCCTCTTGGAGAGGTCTCTGTGTATTTTACTAAACTGGAACTTTCTGGAAGGTGTGAATCTTGTTAAATCTGATTTAAAACTAAATGTATTTCAGAAAAGAATATTATACTGCCAATCAAACATGGTGATAGTAGTGTAATGGTCTGGGTCTGCTTTGCTCCTTCAGTATCTTGCCCAGGGATACTTCAATACATTGATGGGACGGGGGATTGAACCACCAACCTCTCAATCAGAGGACAACCTCTTTCCCCATTAGACCACAGCTGCCCCATTCATAATCCAGCCTGAAAAGCCCTATAATAATTACTACTGGTTAAAATTTATGCCACATGAATCCTTAATGTGTGTTTAGAATAAATATGTTTTTTTCTTACAACAATGTGACTATTCAATATTATTTGCCACTTGAATAAATACTCTTAAAATAAAAGTCTTTTTGTTTCTCTTTTATTTATCTATTTTTATTAAGGCTAGAGGGAAACATTAGGATTTTGCAGCGGGGCAGGAAACAGTATACCTTGCTCTCATAGGCTAGTTTGTTAGCTAATCAGAGTCCAGCAAATTTGAACAATGAATACGAACGAGCTGCTGCTGAAGCCTGACAGAACCAGCCGAATTTGAATGCAGACAGATTGAAAGGTCTGTTAATCAGTGTTTCCTAATGTTTTTTAGATATAAAATGTTTCATATTACAGGTTAATACTTAAGAAATAACCACAAAGTCCTGAAATTTGTATGAAATTGCCTCTTTAAATCAGTCAGATTTTTGTGTTCTGTTCTTTTTTTGGTTCCTTTTAGTGTAAACACTGACTTCAGGTGAAATGAGTGATGCAAGCTAGATTTAAAATTTTAAAAAAGGCATGTTTGGATTAAGCCTGTGTGATTTATTAGGATTTATTTCCCACAACCCTAATCATTGCTGTTTACTAAAGAGATAAAAAGCTATTATCAGCTTCCCTTCCACTTTCAAAAACCCAAGTCAATAATAATAATGAACCTCGGAGGAGAGCCGTGATTCACAGCCACCCCAATCCGCTCCTTTCAACAATGAAGAGCTTGTCTGTCAGTGGCCTCCGGTGAGAAACAGTCAGAGAATACGTCACACTCTGAGGACCCTGCAGCACGCCAGTGAGTTCGTACCAGCGTAGGTTGCAGAATGTGTTTGTGCGTAGTTGCTGTCTGTGGTTGTGAGCAGGTGTTAATGCTCCATTGACCAAATGTTGTATTAATTGTTAGTGTTGGAGGGGGTTGGATGGCAGTGGAGTTGGTGCAGGGAATACTCTGTCTGCAAACCCAGAGTCCTCTGCATGTGGGTGTGTGCTCCAAAATGACTCAATCTACATTCCGTATAGTTTTTTTGGTATGTATTTACATCACCGTCTACGTAAGCGCAACACATTGCCAAGTGTATGTGTGTGTATGAATTACTGCTCCCACATAGTCTGAATGGAGATATGGTCGTAATTACCTCTAACACATTTTTTGGCATTTTTTTCTTTGTGTATAAAAAGATTTATTTTGCCGCCTACATTCAAAGAAACTGAAACATTATTTTGAAACTGAAATAGACGGTTGATCAATAGCGTGACTGATCACAAATTAAAAGTGAAATCATGCTTGTTTTTATTTGACACAATTCAAGGAACATGGAAGGAAAAAAAAAACTAAAACTTTAAAATGTATTAATGTGAGATATCAGGTTTTATGGAGGCCCTGGAAAATGAACAGAGTTGAAGGACGCACATCTGTGAGATTTAAAGATTTTTATTCTTTGTTCCGCTTTGCAAAATGGTTTAAAAAAACTGACAGACTTCTGAAAGGAAGGAGAGAGAAGGAAGAATGACCCCTTAATATTCCAACATGAATTTGCAGCAGTGCACAGAGTCCTGACCTCAACCTGAAAGTATGTGGAACAAATTAGAGCAGCAACTACTATCCAAATGCACTTCTGGAAGAGATTGAAAAAAGTTGAAAAAAAATCCCCAAATACACTCTTAAACCTTAGAAAACCTTCCTGGAAGAGTTGAAACTGTTAAAGCTGCAAAGGGTGGATCAATTCCATCTCAAACGTTTGTGTGTGTAAAGCACAACATTAATGTTGTCAAAAGTTGTGGCTATGTAGTTTATAATGTTACCTGAGTGTAAGGGGATTTGAAGAATGGTACTCTCTGATGTGCGCTGAGTAATTTTCCCAGAACTGAGCCATAACTGTGATGTGCACGCCAAGAGACATGATTAGATTTCTTATAATAAACCATAAAATGTGTAGGTGGGCTCGTGTTCTATGAGGAGTGATAAACAAATGCTGTCTGTGGTGGTTCATAAGGCGAGATAAATGAAGATGGTTGATGTCAAAGATGGGAATAAAAGCTGGAAAAAAAAAAAAACATTGTGACGTTGTTCTTGTGGTTTGTGGGCAATTCTGATGAAGCATTGAGATCAAAATTATAGGCTCAGTAATTGTTTTATTTTAGTTTGTAGATTTTTTTTATGTTCTTGGTAGCATTACATATCTGCTAGTAGTTTTTCCTTCCTTATCACAAGTAAGAAATTAATGTAGAGTTTAATTTGAATGAAAAAATTGTGTATCAAAATCTGGTTCTTGGTCTTTTATATGATCTGAAGGATTAAGTTGTACGTTTTAAATATGCGCAGTTTCTTTAATTGATTACTGCTGACAAATCAACCAGATCAGGTGACATATTTTCCCAAGTGAAAAAGGAATAAAAACTTCAACCATTTTGTTGAGCTTTTTGTGTAAAAAACTCATTTTAATCTGGTTGGGTTTACAGTCCAACATGCATTAATTATCCTTTTTTTTTTCCACAATAAACTTTTTTAAAGATCGACAATGCAAATTGCCATGTTGTTATTTTTGAACCAGAGTCTACTGGTGATGTGAGGTTGAAAGTATCACATACTCACCTACATCCAGTTATACTGTAGTTTAAAAAAAATAAAGCTAAAAACTATTGAAATTATTAGAAAGAGGAATTTTTAAACACGAATCAATGTGCAACTATATGAATTAAAAGAATCTGGAACAGAATATCTGAGGTGTATTTTTTGTCCATGTCCCATTCATTTACATGGAGGGCGTGACACTTAAATCACACAGTGCAGCCAAACAACTTCTGCATCAAGTTACATGTTTTTAACTATCAAGAATTTCAAAATAATATCTGATGATTTCTGTATGATTTCTCTTTTGCTGTAAGGTTGTAACTATTAAGCCAGTAAAAGTTAATGTATGGTGGATTTTAATTTAGTTTTTTTTTTCATGAAAATCACAATTATGTCCTTGTTAAGTAAGTAACTAAGTAGTTTGTAATAAAAGATTTAATCACTACTTCCTATTTCTGATTGTTCAAAAATGAGCTGAAAGCACAAAAGTGGCAAAAAATGAACATGAACTTTCAAAGTAAAAGAAGGAAAAACATGCCAAGTTCCCTTCAGTTCACAGACCCATTCACCTGTTAAATGCGTTTTACCTTTATACCAGTTTTATGTAATTCCCAGAAACAGTAATACTATGTTTTTAGGACATGAATCATTATGTAAATCAATTGCATTCTCTCTCGATCTGAGACAATCTCAGCAAGACAGTATAAAACTATAAATGGTTGCTGCAAAGAAATCCACATTTAGTAAAAATAAATCTCTAAAATGTTTAACTCTTGTCATGGCCCAAAAAGAGTGCAAAAACTAACAGTCTATTGTGAAACAGATCTACAATAGCAACGCTAACAAGGTTACAAGAAAGTAAAATGTTTAGATATGAGGATTTTTCAATAGAAATCAAAATGTTTGGAAAAACATGATGCTCATTGCAAGTTCTGTCAATGCTGATCGACTTTCATAGGCACAAAAAGAGAACTAGCATGGATTTTATTTCTCTTTGCAGATATTTTTAAATGCAAAAAAAAAAAAAAAAACATCTTCAGTTTAAATGAGAAAAACAGTTGAAGTTAGTTGCAGAAATAAAAGATCTATAGATTTTGGTGCTTGCAATATATTTTTGTCTTTACAAAACAAGCCTTTTTAAAGTATTTAAAAAAAAAGTAAATGATAAAACCTTTATGGCGACAGTTTGACCTGATGAATTTTGTCCTCAGCTGACACATCATTTCAAAATGTGTCCCAAATATCAAGGTTTGGATAACAAAGCTAAGTGGTGATCTACAAAGAAACTCAGGTTATGAAGAAATCTGCGTGGGATTGTTAAGGTCGCTGATGTGTCATTTCCTCCACTAAATTAATTCAGAATGAATAAGGGTGATGATAAAGAGATCTCAAGACCAATCAGAGGGTGACATTTAAAAAAGCAGGAAGTTTTGACGTAGAGCAAATATTTAAAATCCTGGATGACTTACAAATGTTTATTTAGACATTTTGTATTTGTTGTAGCTCAGAAAAAAAAAATATGATAAGAGGAGGAAAATCCAGAGTAAATAATTGGACAGTCAGTCATATTAACATATTAGGTGATTTGTCAAGCCGTCGGCTGAAATTAAGGAAATAATTATACCTTCATCTCCATCATCCACCTGATGGAAAGCTTTGTTCTCAGCCTCAGTAGGGTGAGCATTAATTGGTCCACTTCATGACTGCACAGCTGGAGGCCATCGACCTCTGAGATGTGGTTTGGACCTAAAAATAAATAATTTGGATGAGATTAAGATTATGTGTTAACATGGATTTGAAGACTCTGTTCAGATTTTGTAGTTCACTGAAAAGGTTGATGTTGCGGCGACGTGATGTTAATTTCACACCTGAGGCACATCAAATGTTTTATTCATTTATTTAAAGGTGGTAAAGAGGATTTTGTAGAAAATTTAGATGTCAAATTTACTTTAAAATCCTTTTATCGACTTGTACTTCTGGTTTCTAAAATAAAAAAGTTAAAATATTCATAAATTATAGACCTGGTGAGGCTTGAAATAAAGTAGCCAATAGATAACAAACCTGTTTTGTTATTAGTTATTTTAAAACATTCTCAGTTAATTTACAACTATGGCATTTTTACCCATAATCACAAAACTTGTCGTTTTCTATAAAATAGTTTCTCCATACTGGCAGCAGCTCATTAGCAATTTGTCTCTGTGTGGGCGGAACCGTTGGGATAACCCCGCCCTTTTCCCTGTTCCTATGAGATCTCTGTTTATGTTAGTGTTATAAGCCTGCCCAATGCATTTCATACATCACAAAAACCTTCTTTTTCAAACAGCATATTTTTTCTAAATTACTAATGATTCGCAACGATTTAAAAGCAGAAACACTCAAAATGCAATTTTGGGCTTAAATTTCTCAAGATACGTCCACTATCAGAAAAATTCCACAAGAAGATGTTAACAACACAAAAAACACTATTTTCATTGGAGTGGGTCTTTTTTTCTGTGTAAATAAACATTATGCAAAAGATTAATGTTTTATTTGAGAAAATGTGTTTTATTATATTTTTCCCCCTTTAAAATCACATTTAAATGAGGTCAAATGAACTTCGAATCAAACTTTTCCTTCTCTTTCTGGTGCAGCCCAACTGGGACATTAACAACCTTAAAGCAGGTCTGACGTGGTCGGGACTCGTTGTTTTATTGACCAACTCCCAACGAACTGTCAGCTTGAGGCAAAATAAATCAACTCACAGCAAATGAAACTGCTCTTGTGTATACAGCCTTAACAAGGAAACTTAATGGTTGATTAAATGTCAAACGTTCGGTAAAAAAAAAGATAATTTTCCCAAATCTATATATGCTTTCAAATTAGGTCAAAATTAAAGGCCATGAACAGAAATATTAATTTGTTAAGGCATTTCGAATAAAACCACAAATGGCACTAAAATTAATCTAAAAGAATTAAGCAAATATGTCAGCAAAGTGTTATTTAAGCAGCACAGTGCAAGAATTATAACTGTAGTAAACTTTATTTGATTTTACTGGTTTTTGGGCAGGAAGATGGAAACAGATTTTCAGTTTTGGCAGTAAACTTACATCTGCTAAAGGCAACAGCTCATAGAGGGAAAGTTTTGAAGCAAAATTAATCCAATACAGAACAGAAATAAGCTAACTGGGGTTATTCTTATGCTTTTCCTGATTTAATTTCATATAATTTCGTGTATTTCCGTGTATCACACCTGCTCTGCATTACTTAATCATTACAGCTGCTCACCAACAGTGACTTTCCCATCCTACTATTGTCCTATTTCTTGGCAGACATTTGGACTTGACAGAACAGGAAAGACACAGGTGTAACAAGAGTTCCAATCCATTTAGAAGAAGTTCTGCTTGTAAGCATTTCTACAGCAGCGGTTTTCAGCCCGCTGCTTTCAGCACACCTGATTTAAACATGCTTCTGCTGAACTTGACTAATGCAATCATTTGGATCAAGCCCAAAAAAAATCTAAAAACATGCAGGTCTGTGATCCCTGAGGACCAGGAAACACTGTCTTACAGAACAATCAGAACGTGCAGCTGCAGAAGTGAAATTCAGCTCTCGTTGATTCTTCTTTTCTGTTAGGTCAGAATGTCTGCTGTGAAAAAGGGATTATTGTCTTACACTGTTTACGTCTGCTGTTTTCACGCTTGCAGCTTTGTAAGTTTTCATTTAGCAGCCTTGATGGCTTTTTAAAAGATCTTTTGCATTTGCATCTAAAGCACATGAACAAATTACTTTTTGCTTTTCAACAAATACCACAATTGTATCTTTTAAATCCCTTTTTCAGACCTTGTAACTGTTACACACTGAACAAAAATATAAATGCAACACTTTTGTTTTTGCTCCTATTTTTTATGAGATGAACCTAAAGATCTGAAACACTTTCCACATCCATAAAATAACCATCTGTCTCAAATATTGTTAAAAAATCTGTCTAAATCTGTAATGGTGAGCACTTCTTTGTGGAGACAATCCATCCCACCTCACAGGTGTGTTATATCAAGACACTGATTAGACAGCATGATTATTGCGCAGGTGTGCTTCAGACTCGCCACAATAAAAGGCCCCTCTTAAATGCTCAGTTTTGTTTTATTGGGGGCGTCTGCATTAGGTAAATGGTGATCACAGCAGATACTGACTGTTTTTTTTGAGTCCCCAGACCCCCCCCCCAATAAAACAAAACTGAACATTTCAGAGTGGCCTTTTATTGTGGCGAGTCTAAGGCACGCCTATGAGCTGGATGTATTATCTACGTAAAAGAGATATATTTTGTCGCTTTTGAAATTAGAAGCTTAGAATAGCAAAACACAAAGGTGGCGCTCATAAGCACCTCAAACACACTGATACTCAAGGAATTTACTCCCCGATCACCCAAAATGATGCTCAGATTGTGTTGCAAACCAGGATTGTCCATTTAAAACCATCTACACTTTGAAGTCACCATTTAAAAAAAAAAACTCCCTCCAATCACATGAATCATTTCGTCTTTCCATTTCTGTTATTTGCCAAAAAAACTATTTTTAAAGTCATTTAGTTGAAAATAATTTAGCCTTCCCACAGAAAAGCAGGAAAATGAACATGTCATCCTCCACAATCTAGAAATAGCCCCTCCATGAATCACAGTTCAGTGAAGAAGAGATTCAGAAGTGACTGACAGGATGACAGCTGTAAACATGAAGATGATTATTTTTTTAGGATTGTGGGCGATGATGGAAGCTTAATAAAAGTAAAAGATAATAAAGAAAAGTCTTTGTTTTGTTTTGATGATCATCAAAAAAAGAAACGACAAAGATTTGTTGTGGCTTAAATTTCCAGTGCAGGGGTGGAACAAGATTTTCTTAAAGCTTTATTTAGAAAATGTTATAAATTATTCCTTAAAAATATATCTGACATAAATGTGTTCTACGAGGGTTTTGTAATGTTTATGAGGCGAGTCACTCAGATTTACTTCTTTTCTTAGATCATCATGTCAGGATTTACACACAGATATAAAAACTTTGAGCAATTTTTGTTTTTGTTGTTGTTGTTTCATGAACATGTCACCATTACATCAGAGTGAAAGGTTTGTACTGTCTGGCAGAGCTGAGTGCTGTTGCCATGGTGTTCAGGATCACTGAAACGCACCACTGGCCAGTGACCCTAAATCCACTTTGCTGTGTAAGGAAAATAACAAAAACATCTTTTTTATAATATGGCCCCATTACTGAGTTAAAAAAAAACAACAAAGGGGATGTTTACTCAGACGCAAACAAATAATCACTAAACAGGATGTGAAAAATTCCAGAAACACGTTACAAAACAAGAGCTTGTGTATGTAATCTGTTAAATTTACTCAGCTGTTAAACATTGTGCATCAGCAGTTCTTTGTTTCTACTTTGATCAAGCACACCTCTGAGCTTCATCAAGTTTATGTCCATGGTCTCGAGAGAAACTGTTATGATGATAGAAGGCGTCAGACAGAATCATAATCACGCTACAAGTACGAGGAAATATGTCGAATCAACGTCTTGTCCACAATAACTTTGTTGACTCCAGGGAAATTATCATTTGCGTCATACTTGCATCATGTTCTCACCAGTTTCTTAAATGTAAAGTTTTGTAGCCCTGACTGGATGAGTGTTGTGGTAATTGAGAGGAAAATAGCAGCCCTAGCTGTATCTGTTGCACATCAAAGAGTTGAGCTGATATGGCAGCATTTATTCAAAGTGAATACATATATTGTCTTAAACTCATTTAAATGTAGGTTTTACTGTAATGAAATTGGAACAGTTCAAATATTTTTATGTGGAATTTTGAGGAAAAGTTACAGACAGATAACCACTTGTAGATTTTTGAGTGTTTTCAGTTTAGAGACACAGACAAGCTAGTTGCTAATCAAAATGAGGCCAAAACCAAGTTAATCAATAGCTACGTTTACATGGGCACATTTAATCGGAATAAACGCCCAATCGGATAAAAAAGACGTCATGTAAACATGTCAATCAGAATGTTTTGATCCGATGCAGCCTGATCCGAAAGAAATTTACTTCCGATCGAGAGGGGTGGTTTTGTCTGATCTTCATTCGGATAGACGTGCATGTATACACCCATTCGGAAAGAAAGGGTGAAAAAAGCCCACTGCACATGCGTACAACTTCAGCGTGACGTCTTTCTGCTTTCGCAGACTCAAGTAGAAAACATAGCGGGAAGTAAACAGAAGTGGTCTGCTGGTGCAGTCATCCTGTCATCCTGCTCTCCTCTCCTGTGGTGGAGGAGCAGTAGCAATATGTATTCAGCCGCTAGCTTGGTTAATGCGACCAGTAAAAACCCAAACATAAAGGTAATCACCCGCAGAAGGTCCATATTGGGGATAACGTGAGTCAGCTCGAGCACACGATGGGGCGGGAAAGACGTGCAGAAAGAACGGAGTTTGTTTACTTTTTTTTCTTCCCCCGGAAAGACAACTCGCTGTGTGCATGCTCAACTCATTTAACCTGATTGAGTGCTTGGTGCATGTGTACTCATGGCATGATCAGATCATTTCAGTTAGTGTCCATGTAAACAGGGATTTGGGAATTCCGATCGACCAAGATTTTAATCAGATTGGGGAAATTTGGCGCATGTAAACGTAGCTACTGCTGCTTTACAACAGGTCCAAGTCAGAAAAATACCATAACTGTTCATGCAAAAGCTATTTAACTTTATACTGTCCATGTCATGGTTATTTACATAGAACTGAGGAAAAGGAAACTTACTTTTGCATATAATGATGGAATGAGACTTAAGATGTCAAGATGGAGCAGTGGATACCAAAGATTTGTTAGGCTACGTTCAGACTGCAGGCTGAAGTCACCCAAACCCCAAATTTGCCCCTATATGACCTGTAAGTCCACTTCAGCATGTGGTCCTAAATCCGATATCTGATCTGATCTTTTGGCATGCGACTTCAGTCTGAACCGCTAGGTCGCTTCCATCCGACCTGTACGTCATCGATACACGACATATGTGACTATTCTGCGTCGAGGAGGAGGAAGCAAAACGAAAACAACAACGGCGGACGATGCAGAGAACAAACAGTCAGTGGTGAGAAACCGAAGTGTCTGAGCTAATTAATACTTGAGGAGACGGCTCTGTTCAAACCAAACTCGAGGCGTGTTATCGGAACCGCTGGGTTTTTGAAAACATTTCTAAAGAAATAGCAGAGAGTGGGTTTAAACGAACCTGGCTCCAAAGCCAAAGAAAAATAAAAAGTCTCCAAGCTAAATATATGTGTGGTGTTACCGTTCCCTCTTCTGCGCATGTGCGACACATTCAAGACTCATTCCGTTCAGACAGAAAGTCACATTCAGGTCGCATTTCACTGACAATATGAACAACCTTGCAAAAAGATCGGATCTCACAAGAAAATCGAGCATTAAGACCTGCAGTCTGAACGTAGCCTTAGTGTTGCATGTTAGTGGACTCAATAAACGTGTAGAATAAAACCATCTGTGTTTTAGTCTTAATTTGTGACTTTGTGGACTTTCCTTTATACTTTATTTTCATTTTTGCTATGAACCTTCATGTGTCTTCAATAAAATCAACTAACTAGTTAAACATGCGAAAACATTAGTAGGGCACCCTTAATTAATTGGGGCAAAAGAGTTTCGGCTGAACTGTTGTACCTCTTAACTGTAATTACACATTTGGCCTCACAGGAAGAGCAAAGTAACCACTCTGGTGCAGCCGAAGAGCCTCCTCGTTCCCTACTTACATGTTTTGTAACATCTTCTCTAGAGTCAAGCTCTTGTCTGCTTGATGGCAACACAGATATTAATGTTTACATCCACACAACACACACAGATGTAGCTGCAGTCTACATTGTTCCGTCTGACTGCTGTCTCATCCTGATGTTATCTGTTTAATTGAGTCGCTGATGTCCTCGTGGAGATGATAGAGAGGAGTCTGAGGTTGAAGTGGTGTTTTCATGCTGCATCAACAGCTGCAATCAGCAGTGATATAAAATGTGCATTATACTCTTTTCACTTCAGCTCTACTCTAGAAGTGCAGACAAGCTAAAAACTTTGCACTCTGCTGTTTGTCTGCACCTTTAACCCAATGTGCATTACTGCTTTTATGATGGGTAGTTGCTGGACAGATATGGAGAGGTAGGATACATGTCTACTAAATGTTCTAACATAGTAGACATTCAGATTATTAACTTGTTGATTTTTGATTGAAATTAATTATATTTTTACCTTTTCTTTCAGCATATAGGAAGCTGATAAACTACCATTACATTTTGCTCTTGTTAGGTTAGTTTGTTTATTAGATCCTTTGTTAGACATCATTCTAAGTTTAATTTGGTTCCTTTGACCTCCTTGTAGTATCCAATCCTACATGTCTACTCGACAATCTAACATATAGGTAGCATATTTAATTAATAAAAAAATGTAAAAAAAGACATTTCTACAATCTGTACAAGACTTTTTGGGAGGTATTAAAAAGCACATCTAACTGGCATCAAAAATTTAAGACTAATTAACAGGATTTAGAGTATACAGTTATTTTTAACTTTAAACATTAGCAATGATCAGAAATCTGTGTATTTATAAGACATAATCTCAAAAATAAAAGAATTTAGACGACAAACTGGCATTCCGAAAGGCAGAACCGTGATTTGTTAAATTGTTCATAGTTTCACTTAAAGTTTTCACAGTACATTAATCCACTGGTAGCATGAAATTGACCTTTGAATTTTAAGTAAATACAGTCTAAACAAACTTAACGTCAGGGCATCATCTGATATTTCAGTACGTCTGCATAGCTGTGTTGTTTCTTTATGGAAGTTCCTTCCAGTCAAAGAATTAATTATTTTCTTGTTTTGTTTTTTTTATTTCAGCACCATCCACCCACTATAGTCACCCTTTGTGTGTATTGTCCACAAATGAGATACAAGACTCACTGAATTAACGCAATATATTTTAAAAGAGAGGGGGAGGAATGCTGCGATCTGGACTTCAACGCGTGCTTTAAAGACTCATGTGCAGCTCAGTATCAGAAGGGCTACCGAGCTGATTGTATCTAGCACTGAGCCTTGCAGACACTTTGAGGAGGTGGTGATGATAAAAGGTCCTCTGAACTCATGGCTGCAGAGGAATTACAAAAAAATGACTGCAGGACAAGGCGTTCCATTTGAAATTTCCTCCTGCACCATCAGTGGTGCGTTTGCTGCAGAGTGAGTGAGTCAGGGAGGGAGACGGGGTTAAAAGAAAAAAAAAAAAACCCTTGGGCAGGGAGGCTGCTCACTAAACAATGTTACATCTAGAAATTTCTACAGCACTGAAAGAAGAATGGGATTGAAACTAAACTTCATCTTAAAAAGACCTTCCGCCCACTGTGGTAACCTGTAGATGAACAAGCAATAATGCATCACTCAGTGGAGCATTATCTGCATCATCGCTTTCAATATGAGCTGAATAGCAATAAAATATTGTACTGTAATATTCTGTAAATCTGCAAATACACTATAAATTATCCAAATCTACATACATTAATAAGCCATATTTCAATAAATTCTAAATTATTTAAATGATCAAGTATTTTCTTGTTGAGCTTCTTCACCTAAATAAACTTTTTTGTTGATACACTTATGGTCAATATGATGTCTACAATATTTCTCAGAACAAATGATTTCCAACCATTGATTCTGCTCCGACTGGGATTCAACAACAAGATAACCTGTAAAATGCATATATATGTCTAAAACCCATTTGTTTCTTTGCTCATCATAAAGTAGGAGTCCCTGAAATGTGAACCTAAACTCAAATATGATTGCAATCTTTTCAAAAGTTTTCTACATTCAAGTGAATCACACATCTCTGTGGCTCTCTGCGCACATGTCTCGCCAATAAAACCCTGGAAAATTGAAAAAAAAGGGAGGAGGGCTGCAACACAAGAGGAATACTAATCAGGAGGACGACCGGAAGTGCTGCTGTTCCACGTTTTACCTGAGAGAGGCAGTAGAGAGCTTCTCTGAGCTAACGCTGGGCTCACTGCTTGAGGAAAGTGCAGGCTGTGAGGTTACTGCAGGACAATTAAACTGTCTAGTCACAAAGTAGAAATTCAGGAAACAAATTCCGCTCGTTCTCTCTGATTTTCTTAAGAGTTCATTTAACAGTGATGACTGACAGCCTAAAGTTTAGCAGATTGTGCTCGTGCAATTAATTCTTTAATGCAATCTGTTGTTTTGAGTATAACTTTTCTATCTTTCAAATTAAGTATTTCCTCCTCATTTGTATGCATTGCACATTAATGCAAAGATACATGGATTCTCTCACTTTGTACCAGATGTTGCTCCTACATGATGTAATTCTTTCTCCATGTTAATGATATAAACACTTCCAGCAAGTCAAACTCAAATATAACAGGGACTCGCAACATCAAAGGATTTCTCATTAATCTGTTCCGATGCAGCTGAAAGTCAGATTGAAGCTGCCTTTCAGCCCATTACTCACATTAAGCTCCTCTGCAACTGCCAGGAAAATGTGGTTCTTTGTTTAAAGAGCGACTTCAGATAGAAGTGATTTACTTGGACAAGATCACAGAAAAAAGTGGCTACTTAGCTGAAATCAAGTTATAGGATTTTTTAAGGCTTTTTTTTTTTGTTGTTGTTGTTGACTTCAAACATGTGGGGGGGTCATCATCAGAGTTGTGGTATTTCTGCATTTTGAATCTTTTTTTCTGAAGGTTTTTTTGGAAGATGCACACAAAAGCAAAGAAAATCAGTTTCAAGGCTAGCTGGACCCATCTCTCCTAAAGTTACAAATCCAGGGTCTGTTATTCTATTATCTAATTCATATAAAATAAATAATTAATATGAAGGAATTTTTGTTCACATCCTGTTTGATTCAATAAAATTGTTTTCTGATACTTATTAAATAGAACATGCACTTTTTTTTTGAGTTGGCATCAAGTTTGTTTGGACATTGAGCCAAATATCACTGTTTTTCAGAGAGCATCCTCCACTTTAGCTGCATACAAACAGAACTGCTTTCTAACTTCAGGCCTCGGAAACAATGAGGGGGAGTGAGCGTGTAATGATGGTGAGAGTGCGAGGGCCCGTTCTTTGTGTGGGGGAGTGTGACAGTTTTTGCAGGGCGGGCGGCAGCTTGGAATCATTTTTAGCCCAGATGCCTCGTGCTTTAGGCCTGCCCATCCAACTACCTCCACCTGGGCCTGAGGTGGGAGTCAGCCATGTATCAGCGCTTACTCACGCTACAACTTGTAGTGGATCGACAAATCAAAACGCTTGACTTCCTCTTTGTCATTTGTCTCCCACTAAGCAACAACAATGCCACAATAGTAATGTTTATATAATTAGCAGCTGAGTAGGAATTCAGATTTCCTTATTATCACACCACAAAAGGAAGATCCTGGGTTTTCAAACCATTCAGCTGTGGATGAAATGGTATTAAAGTATGATAAAACTCAGCAGAGTGTTTCAGGCTCCTTCAAAACAACTTGTTCTCTCAGAGAATTGCTGCCATTTCAGAAAATGATGTATACGCTACAGAAAAAAGTCCAAACAACAACTTATTCAGACTTTAAAAATCAGTGTGGTTCTTGTTCACAACTACTTTCTCGACACTAAGAGTTGTCATGGAACTGCAAATGAAAGGACTGAGAAGACGGTTCATTCGTGTTGCCTCAAAAGTTACAGATTCAGCTCAGTCACATCATCAAATTATCATTCCAAGTTCCAGTTTATGGTTAAACCAACAGGAAGTGGCACATGTTTAGTTTCTGTTCCACAACTAAAAATCAGGTGTATTGATTTAAAGGGGAATTCTGTGTAAAGGTTGTGAAGGAATGTGTTACCTGTTGTAGAAAGATGGCAGGGGTTTCAAACTCCAGGCCTCGAGGGCCATCACCCTGCATGTTTTAGATGTTTTTCTGCTTCAACACACCTGATTCCAATCTGCAAATCCTGCAGAAGCCTGTTAACGACCCGTTCATCTGCATCAGGTGTGTTGAAGCAGAGGAACATCTAAAACAGGCAGGATAGTACCCCCCCGAGGCCTGGAGCTGGGAACCCCTGGTAGACGGTATCAGTTTGGAAATACAAAGTTTAAGCCTATAAGAACTGATTAGCTAAAAGTGAGTTACAATGTGAATTTCTTTCATTTTTCAACCACATTTTCTAAAATATAGCAGTTCATTTGAGCAGTATTTCCTAAGTTTCAGATTAAACAGGTATTTTTGTAGAAATATACAGTTTTATACAAGCACAAAAAGCTGCAATGTTATTAATAACTGAACCACAGCAAGAAAATCATCCTATAATTGCTGTAATAATCGTGCCATACAAAATGAATGGCTCTGCAAAGGTTAATGAAATAGTGTTTGCATGAACAACTGGAGTTGTTTTGGGACAGCAGCACTATCAGTAACTATCTATTAGCTTGTCTGTCCAGTCAGAGGCAACCTCTGTTTCTCCAAGCTGACGTCATTTCAGGAGTTATCTACAAAAAGGTACAACAGTTTTTATTTATAATCTTTGCAGAACTCCACTTTGAAAGATCTGAACTCTCTTTAACCTGCGATTTAAAAACTGACCTTAACAGTGAGTCTGTGTGAGGTAGGGTCTCTGTTTTGACCTTGTGTTGGGCTGTTGAGCAGTTTCACTCTGCTTCCTGTCTAATGATAACTGAGATTGCCCCTCTGTGACCTCGAATAAATAAATCCGACATGAAAGATGAATGAATGGACAGTGCTTACATCAGTGTGCCATGAGAGCTGCTCAACATGGAGGCAGATGGTTTCCAACTCCTCCAAGACATCTGCTTATTCAAGAGTTACACCATCCGTGCCAGGTGCAAAGAAGAAGAACGGGTGCTCAGCAAACCAAGATTAAAAGTTAAGCTTATTTCAATGTGTATAGCGCCACATAAATGTTATTTTGTTGTGCTGAACAGTTGTTCATTATTAATTATTTGTGAATTGATTTATTATTATTTAAAAGAGTCACTCAGAATGTTCACATTGCATGTAATTTAGTGTGTTTTCAGTTAATTGCATGTTTTTAAGCTCTTGTTTTCACTTTTTCAGTCGCATTTTGAAGCATTTTTTTTATGAACACCTGTTACAAACTGTTGAACCTGCCAAAACATCAAACAACAAACTAGCTGATAATGACAGCTGATCATTAGCTGCCAAGGACCTTCAACAAAACTTAAAAAAAAAAGGAGGATAAATACAAGACGTGAGTTCTCCAGATGGTCCTCAGATGTGACATCATTTAGGTTCAGATGTTTGACTAATTTATCAATGCTGAAAATCTGCAGCTGATAGGAATATTTTTGCAAATGTACATGAAACTGAATGAACTTTTTCATTATTAATCTCACAAATGATATTTGAATACTGTAGATGATTATATATGATTTTCAAAACACGCACTGAAACAACAAACACCCCATAAGCTAAACACAAACACCTCAACAAAGATTTGTTGGCGCTTACACGTTACATAAAAACAGACAAAATAAGTCATTTAAACTGAGAACAGGCTATTTAATGTCTATTTACTGCTCCTTTGAACTGTTGAAAATACACTTTGTGTTTATAGACTTCTGTTGAAAATGGACAAGGCATGCAAAAATAGCTTTTAGTTTATGGGCACCACTTTGTATTTCAATTTTCAGGGCACACAGTCAATTATGCTACATTTATCTTGGCTGAGATTGTTTGAGGCTAACTGAAAACAAATACAGTCAGGCAAGACCGCATTTAAAAGGCTCAATCAGTCTGTTTTTCAAACTAAATTTACTGTGAGATACACAGGCTATTTTCTTCAGGCCTTTGAAGGCTCATAATTAAATCTAGCAAAATTCAACCCCTTCCCTGAAGACTTGGTTTTAGTAAATGAATGCTATATTTTGCTCTGTTGTAGCTAAACTAAAGCCGGATGACTGTCCTCATCATGCAACATGCACTTTTTAATCCAAGAATAGAATTTTAATGATGTATGGTTTATTTTCAGAGCTTGAACATACAAGCATTTCCTGTCCATGAATGCTGCATTAAAAGCAGCCAAGCTAATAGAATTCTTTTTTTTTCCTGTAATGCACTTGAAAGAAATGAAAAAGCTCTGCAAAAATTTAGTAGAAAAATGTTCTGTTGCGCAAGAATCGAATCGAAATTGAAATGCAGTTTGATGGAAATAACTTTTTTTTTTAAGTTTCCGAGTTTCAAAAAAAGAGTGTCGAGGCTTCTGTTTGAAGTTTTTCTTGAATCTTTTACATTTGATCAGTAAAGCTTTTCAAACTGTAGCATGTGCAGCATTAGCAGAATTAGTGCACACACTTAGCTAGCACTAAGCCCATTTAAGTCTTCTTCCATTTCCAAGGATTCTTGCAAAATGACAGCTGTTCTTTTAACACTAAGATTGATTCAGTATGTTCAGACTGGCTGTGTGGTGCTGCTTTAACCCAGAGGATGAATTTAAAGGGCAAATGTTCTGATAATCCAAGTCAGAAGCTGCAGCAACACTGGAGGCCTCCAACAGGACTTTGTACCTTTTCACATGAATACATACAGTACACTGCAGACTTCATATTGTCTAATGTGGGTCGATGGATCAGCGAGACAGAAAAAATTGGATAGCTTGGCAGAAACGATCAATACTTTCTCACAGCAGGTACTGGATTTGCCATTAGGTTTTGAACGCAACCATTTCTCCAGGCTTTTAAAACCTCTAGCAGACAAAAAAGGTGCATAAAGGACTCTGATTCAGCTTCAGTTTGTTTAACTTTTGACTTTAATGGCAAGTGTGTTTGTTTTTCTTATGAATTCAGTCAGAGTTGAATCCCTTTAGGTGCTCAGATTGAATTCTGGAGACTCTGGAACCCACTTCAGTGCTGTGAGCTTTTTGTTTTGGCAGAAAAATGGGGCACAGTGACCTGTGAGGGGAAGTTGGCATTGGTGGGTGGGGGCTGTCAAAATAAAATCCACATCAATTTTAGGACCTCACATTGTATTGTGACAAGAAAATTAATATTACTTGCAGATACCTTAATGACGCTGGTGGACAATTAGGCTTCTTGTATGATGAAACATGCAATGCAAGAAGAGTTTACAGCAAAAAATTATATACATATATATTTTTTTTTTTTTTTTTTTAATTTGTTTTTTTTTTTTTCGTTTTGTTTTTTGTTTTTTAATCCTCAGTTCAGTATTCATTCTTTGCAACTGATTCCTTCACATCAGAAATGGATCAAATTATATTTTCCTACAGGGATTTAGCCGTAAAATATCAAATAGTCAACAGTTTATGAAATGACAAGCAATTGATTTGCCACAGAAATGCATGTCCTGATAAAGTAATTAACAAATTACCCGATGAAAAGCTGCAAAAAACAAAACCAGCAGTGCACGTTCAAGCTGTAAGTAAAACTAAAAGACAATAGAATGATTTCAACACAATTTAACATATGTCTTTAACTAGAACTTTCCTTCAATTACTCGTCGGCTCTGTTGTCTCCTTTGTTTCCTGCAAGAGCTGATTAAGCTCTCGGAAGTAGAAAACCCATTGCTAATATGAGTCCTTGAGAATTCACCACCTGCCTTCAGAATGATTCTCTGTCACCATGGAAACCTAATCAGCTGAGGAGGAGAGTGACAGAAAAGGGCAGAGTCTGAGAGAGGACAGGATGAACGACAGACAGGAGGAAGAACCCAACGATGAAGGTGTTTCTGGAATAAAACCACAGACAAGTCCATTAACGTAGGCGCTTTTACTTCATTTGTAACTCCTTTAAATTGTGGGAGTGTTGAACAGGAACGGAAAAAAAAAGCTAATTTTCTCACTAAGTGCAAAGCAGCACATCAGTCTCCATGTTATGAAACATTTTGGCTGTTTACCTGTGTCCCCTAACATATTAGCACGCAAAAACAAATATTTTCTTCACTAAATCTGCATGCAACAGCTATAACATTAACCTATATTCACATTTTTTTTCCATGTCCAATGTAAATGCACCTTTTATCTCTCAAATTTTTGCTGGGAATATCTGGCTGTAAAACAACTAAATGCTTCAGGCGTTTTCTTTTAGCTGCAAGCTTTAATATGCCAGTGCAGAGCTAGACAAGTAGCAGTAAGTGGTTGAATACTGAATACAGCTGTTAGGAAGAACAAACCAAAACAATCCCATTGTATGCCACAAATTTTAAAAAAGGATAGATTGCAGAGCAATCAGAAAATCTTTTCACACATTTCAATAGAGACAATTTTGAACAGACGTTTTCCACATGAAACAAGTATCGTTACACACTGACATCACTGCTATACCCTCAAACCACACTTTAATGAATTTGGAAAGAGAAAACATGTTTCATAATTTCCCTATAAGCTTCAAGTTGTTTGAGACATGCCTGCAAAATATTATCACCCCCTCATCTTCCTCACATCTTCTAAATTCATTGAAATACCATGCATAATGCATGTGCTGCTGAGAATGACCTCTGCACCAGTGTATTCCCCTCTTGTCCTTGATAATCCCTTTGTTTTATCCCCCGACACCAAATTTTCATCAACTCTCACAACTGCATGTCTCTTTTGCAGAGACTCTCCATTTCTCTTATCATTGCTTTTCAATCAGACCTTTGCAAACTCAACATATTGTCTGCATCTGCCTCGCCCACCACTTCCGCTCGCTCTCGCATGCACTCCCCTCCCTCCCTCCGTCCTTGTATATCTCTCTTTATCCTTTGGCTGCTGTCTCACAGTCAGGTTCACGTAAGCATAATGTGAGGTTGTTATGTTTCTGCCCACAGTAAAGAGCTTTTTCTCTTTTATCATGGTTTCCTCTCACTTTTTTCTTCTCGGTGGCTTCCAGCCTAGTAAGGTGTCTGTCTCTTTGATATTAGGACGTCTGTGTATCTCCTACCTGAGAAAATAATAATCCTGAGGCCAGAGTGACAGTCAAGATGTATTCAGGTCAGCGCTGATTACATTCATCCAGACAAATAGACTAATGACTCAGAAAATTACCTGAGAAAATTCTGTCAATAAATGTAACATTTTTTGGGCGCAAATTTGGACTAAGATTACCCAGTTGCAAGCTGGCAAGAGTCAAAAGTCTAATTACAATATTTTGCAGTCCAAATCTGATAAACAAGCAGCCTTTGTGGGATGGATTGTGCTAGATTACAGCAACACAAGGTTTTATATAGCTGATATTTGTTATTCTGACAAGAGTATAGCTTAAAGTTTATTGTCATGTATCTTAGTCAAACAGTCAGTTATTATCTCTACCTGCTTATTCCTGTTCAGGATTGTGGGGAGCTGGTGTCTATCTCCAGCAGTCATCGGGTGTGAATCAGGGTTACATCCTGGACAGGTCACTAGTCAATCACATATAGATGAACAACAACGCATACTAATAAACACCTAGATAAATTTTAAAGTTGTCAGTCAGAATTAAGCTTTATCCCCAAGTATCATTTGCACAATACAGGGAATTTGACACAGATACTCTTCCTTCCGAGGCTGCCATTTTTTCCAGCGCCAGGTTAGAGATAAGAATCTTGAAGTAGAAGAAAAAGAAACTAAAAAAAATTCCTCTCATCCAGTGCCCTTAGAGGGGTGCTGGGTGGGAGTACCAAAAAACACCTTAGCAAGGGGATATCACGTGACATCACGAGGACATCAAACGGAAATGATTGCAATGTTTTCAGTGTGAATTTAAGAGAGTATTGAAAGTATTTAATCTCAAGCGTATTTTTGTTCTTTGGGAGGAAGCTGTAGTCCTCAGAGAAAACACACACATGCACAGAGATTACATGCAAACTCAATGCAGAAAGGTCTCAGCCTGAACCCAGGATCTTCTTGCTGTGATGAAACAGTGATACCCACTGCACCACCATGCAGCCTCATTTCAAACAAATGAAATTCTTATTTTGTGCATCATCCTGTAGCTTGTGTCATGAAATAAAAGATGGACAAGTAAATTCAAATAAACAAAACAAACATGATAGACTGAAACTGAATAAAAAGATTATTCAGACTGTTGAGGATCAGCAGCTCATGAAAAATATGTAAAAATCTGAAGCCAAGTAGACTAATAGTTATAAAATACAAACAGTAGACTAAGAAAAACAGGCGGGGCCTGTGGGGTTGTCACTATGGCCCCCTGGGGCATCTGTACTGTGGTTGTGGGGCAGCTGCCATGGGGGCCGGTGACGGTCTTGTCTGGGTGGGGGCAGTGGTTTCTCTTGTGGTGGTCCTGGGGCTTTTCACACCCGCTGTTAAATAATTTCATGAAGAAACTTCACACCATGTATACAGATGTGCATCGACACACACTAACTTGGACTGCAGTTGCCACTAAGAATGTTGTGTGTTAAGCAATGTGTCATTATTCAATCGTATCTACATTCCCCCATTTATACCAGTGTTTAAATGCAGATGTTGGTCGATGCCGTGGTGTCTCTGCTCTTGTTTTTGTCTCTCAGCAGGTGTTGAAGCTGATACTCCAATATTTTCTTTCTCCCATCTTCTTCCATTCTACCTTCTTCTTTTACCCCATGTCCACTGATTCATTACAGTTGTAATAAACAAAAATAACATCCAAATAAAATCACAATAAATAATAACAAGCAGAACATAGAAGTGACTGCTGCATGCTCAGCTTGTGAGAGTAAATCTGTCAGACGGAACAATAATTCCAATTGCTTTATAGTCAGACAGGATGTAGGGAAAAAATAAGAAAAACATGAGCAATACTAACATTGTTGTGTTTTTAAGAAGTGCAAAACAGTGATTTTTGTTTTTTTGACATATGTATTGAACAGTTTACAACATATTTATTCCTCAGAGATTTCCCATTATCTTAAAAACCCACCAAGGCAACAATTTATTTTCAATTATATTCACAAATGGAGATTATTTAACTTAAACCTGTTGCAGTAACTTATAATTTATTGGAATACAGTTTAGAAGAAAGAGTATTACTGGAAGACAAAATAAGTGTGGCTTAACAGTTTATTCACAGCTTACTCTCATATAATCATGGAATAATAGTTTTTGCACTTGCACAACACAAAAACAAACAGTGGGACAGATTGTCAGGTTTTATTTGTGTAGACGTTAGCAGAGGATGGCTTGAACTGCTGTCGTTCACTTTAGTTTTTTAGGAAATGATAAACGTCTTTTACATTTATGAAAAGCATGCCTGCAAAAAAAGTTTCACTCACTGAGTTATTTGTGTGATGTTTCAGTTCCTGGTATGTTGCATAAATCTGTGGTAAATGTTTGCACACACACTGTTCCTGATGAAACTCTGCTGGGTGCAGATTTCTGGACTGTCTGAAAAATTCCACAAATAATCAGCCATATTTTATAACTTTTCAGACAAGTCTATTAAATATACAACTGTACCTGCATATGTAAAGTAACTATATAGCTTTTATTTAAAAAAAGATGGAATTTCAAACAAATTAGCTCTATGTCATCCTTTATGTTTTTATAAAAAATAAGTTCTTATGCACAAACAAAAACAAAGAAAACTGATTTGCATTGTTTTACAGTTCTGTCAGCCATTGTAAGAAACATTTTATGAGCAGTTTATGAAATGCAAAAATAAAAGCTCAGACTGGTGCTGACTGTTTTCTACCGCCACCATTTCCTGTGCATTGCTTTTTATTCAAATCTATATCCCAGCCTGACCACTCCCCTGCGTCTCTGTTCTGAACTTTATTCAGAGGTGCATATTTTGATACCCTAATGGATCTCAACAAGGTGTATATTTATAGTGTTTCACCTAAAAAAAAACTTTTTTTCTAGGTGCTGAATGAAGGAAGGGCAGACAAGAAGAGCTTCCATGAGCTGAACGATATAATGGACCTACTTGTTGGCTTGTTTTAGCATCTGTACTCTGTGAACAGGATGACACATAGGAGAGAAAGTTGAATGAATAATACAATATTCCCCTATTTATAAATAGCTTTAAATTGTACATGCTGTGGAGGTGGTGGGGGTTAAATTACTATTTTTTAAAAGCATCTGAAGATGAATCAGGTCTGAGCATCACGTTCTTATTGTTGTGTACAGTACATGTCTTCATCCACCAATCGTCACGTTCTCCACAAGAACAAAACTCCCATTCTGTTTCTGCAAGTGTCAACAAGTGGGAATATGACGTCAATGAGATTTACACCTCTATTTCTGTCCAGCTAGCCACACTTTTTATTTTTACGTTGATAAAATTTAGTTTTTATTTCACAACTTAGGTGGCTTGTTGTTTCAAAGTTTGCATGTAATCCGTGCAAGTAGCCGAATCTATAAAAAGGTGTTAAAGTGTGCATTATAGTGCAACTTATGAGCCGATCTTGGTTTGTCTGAGAATCTTGTGAAGCAGCGACAGCGAGGAAGTTTCCCTGCTGTCATTCAGTCACACGCAGGCGGGTGTTTGTTGTTTTGACAGAGATTTGTTCTTGGACGGGGTGAGAGGTGAGTAGCAGCACAGCAGGGTTTGACCCAAACGTCTGCAGCCTGCACAAGTTTGTACATAAAGATAAGCAGAAACATTATTGTTGATGTACTCCGTCTAATATACATACTGTGAACTGGATGCGTGCAGGCTGAGATCTAAATCACTGAGACAGAAGATCATGTGTGATTTTGATCTTAGCAACACTAAAAATTAGAAAAAAACACAATTAGGCATCAGTTTCTGGACTTATGTTATAAAACTGTAACATTTTTATAATCGGATATAAATATTATATGTTTATTCCTTAGACTGGATTAGAGTGATGATGCATAATGAATGGTGATGAAGTGTATAAAGAAATTAAACAAATGTGTTTGTGATAATCAATTAGAGTAATTGAAAAAAAAAATTTATTGATCCGTGCCTCAATTATGTATTAACACAATTTACAACAGTCTTTAAATTAAACTCTAAATCCAACCCCATTCAGAAAAACTGTTATGTTCAGCTTTAGGAGTCAACAGCTATGGAGGGCTGATCCCTTAAACCCAATCATGAATCACCTTATAATTATTATTATTATTATTAATATTATTGGAATATACATATATATTTTACTTTCTTCCACCTGGATGGACTATTGATATTTATATTCATGTTTTTTTAATGAGCTGCTTGGCATTTGCATTTCTCCTCCAGGATAAATAAGCTATCCATCTATGATACTTAAAAATCTATAAAAATCAAGCCAATTCTTCTGTTGCTTATAAATATTATAACAGCAATGTTTAAAGGGGGAATAAAAACCTACTACATTTGTTTATTTACAAGGAATCATGTACAAGATAAAACTGTATAAGAGAAGAAATTGTGTGAGGCAGCTTTAGCCTCGGGCTGGTTTCTGTTTGTGGTCCCAGAGCAGATATTAGCATGAAATGCACATCAAGCAACTTAACAGAATCCAACGCTGACCTTAAATGCATCATAAATACAGTTCTTTGGGAATTTCCAAACAAATAAAAACACAGAACATCCATATTGTATAATCATGAACCAAAATCTAAACAGTGTAGATTAACAGTTTTGTGGAGCAACATTAATATAAAATATCTTGAAATAACTGTTTCAGATATACATCAGCTGATGGGAGAAGAAGATGCTGCTCTTGTTGACTCACCACTAACAATCACGAGAATAAAAATTACACCACATCATTTTCCCCAAACAAGAAAATTAACACTCCCTTCATAAAAAGTTTTTACTTTTGAATGAAGCCAAAAATGTCCGTATCTAAACCTGGAATCGCACCTTGCTGCGACTACAAAAGCCTGGAACAGATTTTACGCCTACAACTCTGATCATTTTGACACCATTGTCTATAATTACTTCTGGTGTAATTACAGGCCTGAAATTTAAAAATAACTTGTCAAACTATTAACAAATCGATTCTCGGATACACCTCCGCTCTCAGAACGTTATCCGGTTTCCATTCCCTCCGCCGAGGTCAGAATAAACGCTGAAACGATGGGGTTTAAAAAAAATAAAGTGTGGCTTGTGAGTGACATTCTTAAATTATCTCACTATATGAATCTGAATAAAGAGTTTTCAAATAAAACCCATCGAGTTGTTTGTGATGATTTAATAAATTACATTTAAACCTCATTTGTCAGTCTATGAACTGAAATTTTGTCAATTAAGCAGATTTTTTCTGCAAATATTTGTTTAAATTCTGAATTTGAGTATTTCTAAATAATCATACATTTTCCTTTACCCCTTGATCACGTGGCAATGGTGAACTGGTGTCTGTTTCCAGTGGTTGTTGGACGAGAGACAGGGTAAATCCTGGACAAGTCAAAACCAAAGATATGGGATGTCATCTTGTACATGCAGGAGTGTGGGAGGTCAAGAAAAGTGTGCAAGCAGGTTGGAACAGGTGGACAAAGGTGTCAGGAGTGATGTATGACATAAGAAAGATGTGCAAGACAGGGGTGAGACCAGCCATGATGATGTCTGGTTCGGAGACACTAAGGAAGGGACAGGAGACGCAGCTGGAGGGAGCAGAAATGACGAGGATGGACAGGATCAGGAATGAGTCCATCAGAGGGACGACACATGTCAGATGTTTGGAGATAAAGTCAGAGAGACTGAGATGGTTTGGACAAATAGAGAGGAGGGACAGTGGGTTTATTGGGAAGTCTAGAGGAAGATCAAAGATGAGACATATGGATGTAGTGAAGGAGGACATGAGGTCGGTTTGTGTGAGAGGAGACAATGCAGAGGACAGATGGAGATACAGTAACTTGCTGTGGCGACTCCTGAAGGAAGGAGCTGAAAAGAAAAAAGGATATTTGTTTGTTTGTTTGTCACTTTGTACAATCCATGTGGCGTTTGATGCTTTCATTTTTCTTTTCAGTGCAGATGCTGCATTTAAACAGGGTCAAATAAATTGTCTGATATTGTCTGTATGATGAGCTGTTGATAATATGTTTAGCTGAGAATGACGGTTTGCTTATTCAAACGTCAACGATCCTTTTGTTTCCGTCTGACACCTACATATGAAGCTGAATGACAGTGTGACTAATCTCTCCTTTGACAAGATGAAGCTGTTCCTAAAGATAACTAATCTGCTCGTAGATGAGATGATGTTCTGACCTCAGTGATGCAGGGTAAAAACTAAGGCTCTGCTGTTTCTCTGATCATTACTCATTTTTGGAATGTCTAAACTTCATCATGCATATATTTTATACACATTATATACATTATACACGTCTGTCTTGCGCAGAAAAAGAAGGTGTAAATTTGCAGTGAAGGCTTTTCACATTATGATCCATTTGAACTTTTACAGCCGGAGAACTGCAAAGACTTACTCACTGGAGGCGGGGGGGGGGGGGGTTGGCTGCACATATGCATGTTCACACA
>SSNP01000045.1:2075249-2108096 GCA_006937955.1 Pachypanchax playfairii
GGGGGGGGGGGGGGGGGGGGGTTGGCTGCACATATGCATGTTCACACATCTCATCATGGTTTCACACAAACACGTTCTCTTTTTGAGGCACAGAAAAAGTCTGACACACACATCGTCAGCGTTCAGGACTAAAACTCCCCTCCTCGCTCAAATCACTATCACTGATTTTCTTTCATATTTTTAAAAAATTCAACCACTCGTCAGAACAGGAAGTGATCCTAAAACAAGATCTAATCAAATATTTGTGCCAAAAGTTGAAGCTGAATCCTCCCAGAAGTCTGACCCTCTGGTTTTCTGTCAGTGGATAAATGATCTTATTGCTCAGTATGTTTTATATTGTGTGATTTTTAATTGTTCTCTTATTTCCATATTTGTAACTTGTTGATGTTTCTACCTGATAGAACTAACTGAGATGACAAACACTTGGTAAAGTTTGTCCCAACCAATGAAAAGGAGTTGATTGGAAAGAACCAATGGGGACAAAAATTTAACCCTTAATGTTCTATCAATGTCTGTTTATCTATCCGACACCTTTCCTCTGGGTCAAAATGACCCTAAGGACATCACGAGGGTTTGACATTCCTGGATCCAGATCCACTCCAAAATCCACTCACTTCGGCCTCTGGCCATTTCTGACCTTTCCTGCAAATGTTATCAAAATCCATCCAGAACTTTTTGCGTTAGCTTACTAAAAAACAGACAAACTAACAAACCCTGATCGAATCCTCCTGGCAGAAGTAGGAAACATTTGTTTTTCCATTTAATGACTCAAGATAGTTGGGAAAAAAATATTTTAAAAGTGGGATAACATTTTCAACTTTCCTAGCAATAAATTGCTGTATATTACAGGTTTAAACTGTCGAATTTAATGTAAAATATATTATGTTTACAGTGTTAGACTTTTTTTTGGGAGGAGGGGGTTGTTTGTTTGTTTTTTGTTTGCTATTTTAAAAACCAGCTTTTCTTTTTGCTTTGTCCTTACGGTCAATGTTTTTTTTTTCTCAGATTTAAAAATGTTAGAATGTGTCACCTTTCAACCTTTTCCATGGAGGGATTGGCAGAATAAAAAAGAGCTCATAGAGATGAACAGACAAAATGTTGGTTGTTGGAGTAAGACCGATTACAGGTCTCAACCTTGTTTCATCAATGTTTTCATTGTTGAACTGTCGGCTACATTTTTATGGGTTGATGGATCTAAGTATAGTGTAGCTGCTAGTAATCCTAGAATTTAGGGGGACAACATACAAGGACACATTTATGTAGGGGAAAAAAAGAATCCAGGACAAAGGGGAGAACAACTCACAAGTAAAAACACAAACATTGGTAAAAGCATTGCAAGAATCTGACAGGTAACAATGAAAACCAGGGAATATGTATCGTGAGAATGGTTAATGACTGACACATCGCAGGTGGTGTGATTAACATATTAGAACCAGGTGTGAGGGGATTTGCAAAAATCAAAGATGTGTTTAATTTCACCTTTTTGCAATGGAAATAGCCCATAATCAAATACATGAAGTATTGCTGCAATTTAAAGAGGCCATTTCACACAAATTTCATGACTTTGTGTTTATTTTTTTAAGTATTAACCTGTAATATGAAACATTTAAAAAAAATGTTAGGAAACACTGATTTACAGCCCTTTCGATTTGTCTGCGTGAAGATTCATCTGGCTTCATTAGACTTTGGGCTGCAGCTCATTAATATTCATTATGCAAATTTGCTGGACTCAGATTGGCTAACAAACTAGCCTATGAGAGCATGGCATCCTGTTTCCTGTGCATCAAGGATCTTCCTGTTTGATACGTGTTTATGCTAACAGCTTTTAGCCAGCAGCATGCTAGGCGGAAGCTGATGAATGCTAACAAGCAAAGGAGTTGTGACGAAACAAGTACCGGCCATTCGAACTCTGGAGAACTCGGGTTTTATCGCCACCTGCGTAGTTTGAGAGATTAAAAACTGAAAGAGACGTTGTTGACCTGTTTTCACACCCACTATGAAGGTAAGAACACCTGTGGAGCTAAAATATTCAACAGAAACCTCAGAAAAACCACTTTTAATGGAAGTACCTCTTTAAGAAATCTATCAACTTCATGTACCAAATCAGTGAGAAAGTTTTAATAAAACATCTTTAATGCTTGAATTCTTACTTACAGACTGTTATTGGGGGTTAAAAAGTGTCTGTGTGTTTGTCTGAAATGATGCAGTTGGTCTGATCAGGATTTTATGTCCTGGGAGAAACAGTTGAAGCATTTGTGTGAGAATATCATAATATGTGACTTAAAGTGTCTGAGTGGACACACCAAACAAGACCATACTTTGCTAGAATTTGGATGGCGCCTTAATTTGCATTATTACAGAAAAATGTGTTCATATTCTAAATACGTATAAATGGTCTGTTTATAAGATAATCATGAGAAATTATTCTAAGCGCGGCAGCGATGGGTGTTATGTAATTAAATATTTAGGCGAAAACACTGCGCTAAAGTTTGCTTTACTTTCAGAACACAATGTGCTCATCCTTTCCTGCATTAGTTCTGTCACCTTCCCAACCGCAGCCTCACATGATGGTTTTACAGACCCAGATGGCTGCAGGAGAAATAATCTCTGCATCAACTCCCGAATGTGCTGACAAACACGCCTAAGAGCATGTCTGGATGCACAGCCAATTCTCTGTTGACACGAGTGGCCTTAAACTCACCAGAACAGTCAATCCTGCACAGCGGTCCAACACTCTGCTAGGAGAGTCCTTGATCCCTCCACACAGCAGTTACTTCTGTTGTTTCTGAAAGTTTTGCTAATTTAGGTGAAAAAAATGTCACACAAACACAGAATGTAATTTCCCCTAACATGACTCAGTAACTTAATGAGAGGAAATGCTTGTTTTATGGGGGAATACATGAAAAGTGGCACTTGTCATAGTTTTTTATTACGAACACGACAATGGAAACATCTACTATACATCACTAACTCTATTTGCTCATATTTATTTATGTTTCTGATAGTATATTAATAATACATGATGGATTTCCACTTCCTGAAATATTTTTTAATCTAAGTATCACACAGGCCAATTTCCGTGACATATTTCCTTCTTAATCTAGAGTAAAAGATTTATAAATAAACAGATTTTTTCCTTATATTTGTTAGGTTTTGATGGAGGTTGTAATGTAGGACCCAGGTGCAGTGAGTGTGGGGGAAAACACAACTGAACGGGTTTAAAGAGCAACAGAAGGTTTTAATAAAATAGAAAGTAACATGCCGACGTGGCAGTAAATAAACTTACAAGAGGGGAAGAGGCGGTGAATCCAAACAAAGGTAATCCAAGACAAAGCGAGACAGAAAGGAGAAGCCGAGACTAAGATAAACTGAGACTGAGACTGAGATACTAAGAGCTAAGACTGGGAACTATGAAACGGAGACAGGTACTACAACTAAGAATGACTAAGAACAAACCGACGGCCACTAACACATACATGAGACTTAAAAATACCAAACCTAACTGATTACAAAACTCAAAACACCTGAGGACATGGGGAGAAACAAACACAGGAAGTAATCACAGAAACAAGAAACACCTGAACGGAAAAAACACTAGACTGAAGAGACAAGCTGAACTGACAAGATACTGAATGACACATGAGGAGAACAGGAAGTACAGACATAACCAAAATAAAAGCAAAACAGGAAACTAGTTCATGAGAAAATAAAAGCTGAATCTAGAGGCTGGGGATAAATCAAAACACTAGATACACATAGAAACCTGAGGAACAAGTTGAAAACACAACTTCACAAAATCTCACTCATAATAAATAAACAAACCAAAAACCCCAGAACCTGACAATATATGTCCTGTAAATTTCTTAAAAACTCCTCCTGCAATTTCTTAGGAAACATTTGAATGTTCTACTAGCCCATATAATTGAAGAGTACTAACATCAAGGTAAAATTTAGTGTATTTCTGTGTTGATGCAGCCATACCTTGTAAAGATTTTCTGCCACAGTCATAAACCAATTAAGCCTTTTTCTGAAACTATTTGAAATTTATTTCTTACAGTTACAGTAATTTAAACATATAAATTTTAACATGCCACAGGAACAAGTTTTTTTAAGAGGGTTAAATCTAAAAAAAACTTAAGAAGGCACCTTTTTATCTGGGAGGAAATACAACTAAAGGTATCTGGCTTCTAAATTACGCTTAGTGGATTCAACAGTTATCACATTAATTGAAGTAAATTACAGAACAAGCAGTGTGGTGCTGCTGTAAATGTATCTCTCAAATCTGTTTCAATTAAGTGACAAATTGTCTTTGTTCACGTCAGTCCTTAACCAAACAGTTTCCTTCTCTTGTTCCACTTGCATCTTTTTAAGTATTTGATTCAGTGAATAATGCAGAAACATTTTTTTACATAATTCTCTTCAGACTAAAGCTGAGCATCTCAAAAAAAAAAAAAAACAACTTTATCTGGAAGCAAGCGTACCTCATTAAAAGTTGTCAGTTTCTAGTTAACTCTAAACTTGACACAGATAAGTTTTTCATAACTGTTCTGAGTTGTTAGGTTGTGTACTGGTGTTCATTTACACAACTTTTACTGTAGGACACAAACACAGTAAGTACTTACACAGTTAAATAACAATATATTTAGCAATTCTGTTGTTTATGTGACTCTATTAGTTTTAAAGTTTCTTTTTTTCTTCTTGTGCATCTGCTTTACAGCATCATTTTACTTTTTAAATTTGAGACAAAATCATAGTAACATTAAATTGATCAGGGTGGAAAGTAGGTCCAAAAAGTGTCAAAGTGTTAGATTTTACGTTTTTTGGTGTTTTTTTTTTTGTTTCTTCCTGGGAATCATATTTTATCAAATGCACAAAAAACATTGAAAGTTATATTTCGATTTGGAACTTTAGAGTTTAGGGTTCAAGTTCCATTGTATTCTGAGTTTATTAGTTTATTGTTACCATTTGTTTGAGCCCCAGTCATTGTTTCACCTGTTGCTAAGCTGAAAATCAGAACATCTGTTTTCTCTCAGTAATCAGCTGCATTCAGTCTTCAGTTATTTAGATGTTTACTGTGTGTTTTTGCTTTTCTGTTGAGTTACATCTGTGTGTCTGTTACAGTGAGGTTTTGTGGGGGTTTTCAGTTTTGTTTTTATTTATTTTTTCTTTGTTTAAAGACCTAACTTTTTATTTATCTCTGCCTTTGTATCTGCTTCTTGAGTCCTTAAAAGCCTCAAAACAAGACATGAAGCCCATGTGTGTTATGTTAGTGATGGATGCTGTCATCATTTTTGGACAACTGATCTGTTGTTAGTGACAGATCTTCACTAAATAGCAGAAATATTTAATTTGTTTCAAGTCCTAAAGAACCGTATTGCTACTAAACAAAGAAACAAATATTTTCAGTAAAGTTTTTCAGTGATCTACAAATTTAAATATGAATGCTTTCATGCAAGATTGTTCAAGCAACAAGCTAATCATAGTAAGGTTTCAAAATTAGGTCAATTAGGTTCATGTAACAATGAGGGAAAAAAGGTACAAAATTAGGGTTGAAGCAATCAGTACAACGGTGCATGTTCAGTAGGAGGTAATGTTCTAAAATATTCTTCTCTAAAAACAGCCTTTGGCTAAAAAGTTCTTATTCAAACACAAAATTGGACCAGTTAATATTTGCAGGATTTCTGAGAGATTCCTGTAAGTCTGATCTTAGATTTAGGTGCTTTTGTGTCATCTCGTTGTTCCAAGTTGAGCAAAAGTCAGTCAGAGCTTAATTCCTTGTGTGTGTGTTTGTGTGTGTGTAACATTCAGCCAAATAAAACCTGATTCAGACTATAAATGACTAAAATCAAACATTCTGAAGTTCTGGACTGTTCCATGTTTTTTAGTTAAACTGTAGCTTTAGGTACAGTATTTAAGAATTCTACATGTAAATAATCACACAACAGTCTAATGTCCCACCAATGTTGAAAATAAAGTCACATTGTAACAGATCTCGATCTCAGCTGGCTGGGTGGTCGATAGTTTCTGTCATTTTAAAAACACTGGTCCGGACCGGAATCATTATTTACTTGTCCAGACTTCCTGTTTCCATAACGAATCACATGTGAGTCTGCAGGATTGCCAAGTTTTCTACACAAGCAGCTGTAATTCCACAACGAGCAGCAGCAAAAAGTAAGAAACCAGGGCATCCTTCCAACTTATCAGCCGAGCTGCACGTGATGGGGTGTTCTAAAGCACTTAGGAAAATTCAACGCTGAACAAATAGACCTTCAGACATTCCCAAAAATTGAACAAATACAAGAGAAACCAAATGAGGGTCAACATCAGAACTGGCAACCCAACAGAAAAATCAGAGAGGGGGTGAGTGGCTGAGAGCGGACATTTGTTTTTTTCTACATTGACTGCAGGATTCGGATTTGACAACGAGGTCTAATTCTTACATACTGTACCTTTAACATGTTAATGGTGTTGCATCACACAGACCAATAAATCTGATACTGAATTTGTTTTATATAGCTTTTATTTTGAGTCTTTTTAAGTTAAAAAAGGAGGACAAAGATAGATAAAAACAATTTCCAGAGCTTATTGTAATACCTGCGTCATCACTGATCTTTATGGGTTTAGCAAATTTAAATGTTGTGAACAGTCTGATTTAACTTCGAGTTACATCTTTCAATCCAGTAAATGTTATCGGTCACTGCAAGACAGTGTCAAACAGTGAGACGTTTAAGTTTATTAAAATGTGAGTCATCTTAAACTGTTTCTTATAGTCAGAGATTTCAACTTTAAATGAAACATTATTTCGTTCCAGAAGACGTTGCCGTTCCTACGGGAATAATTTTGCCAGATGAAAGTCATCACTGTTCTGACGCACATGAAGCTTGATCAGGCATCGGGGAGATTGGCAGGCTAATGGTTCCCAGGCTGCAAGTGGTTAAATTTAACCCAAGCTGCACGCAGTCAACAAACCCAATAAACTGCGTAAGTGTTCAGTTTTAAGAGAGATTATGTAAAAACGTGGGCCACAGTATTCTCTGGCGTGCTCGAGTAAAGCCAAGGTTTTCTTGGCTGGTAATTAAAAGAAATGGTAAGTAGTAAATTATTTCAGTAATTGTAGGAGATGATGAACTGAATTACTCTCAGAATAAGTGTTAGACTTTGTACAAAGAGTTCAACCTCCCTGAAATTACTATTTTAAGACTGAATTGAACCCCAGAGAGAGTTTTATAGATCACTATTTAGATAAGCCAAAATTTACCATTAGGATTTAAAAGGTGGTTAAAACATTCTGTTCAGGGTTGTGAGTGATAATAACGACATTTATTACAATCATCTTTTTATTTTTTATTTTTTTCTAATTATATACAGTATTTTATTTTTGTAAAACTCTTGTGAAAAAACACATCAACCAAATGGTAAAACAACATCTAGAACCGTATAATGTAACTTCACCTTTTTTCTTTTTTTCTAAAAGAATAGAAATTTGAAAGAAATCTAATTGATTTATTTAAAATTCTGAAAATCAGTGTTAGTGTACACTAAAGTTGAATGGTAGTTTTTATAAGCAAGTTAAAACAACTCTAAAAGTTTCCCAGAAAAAACCTTTCAGCATATTTAATCCAGTTTCTTTCTTTCTTTTCTTAGATTGTCATGTTCTGCACAACTGAGAATCTACACAAACATTTAAAACAACTTTATCAAAACGTCATTTTTTCCAAATAATCAATATGAAATATATAAACATGTGTATTTTAAAACTGTTTTTTGTGGAAACGTGACACAAATTTAAATACACTGTAACTGTCAGGAGTCAGGAGCGGGTCTCTGGTTTTTGGTTTTGTTTATTTTGGATCTTCTCACTTTCTAGTGCTCCCAGCTCTCTCCCCCTCCCCTCTGGTGTTTTATTCCTACTGCTGCTTCTCCTCAGGTGACCAGGTGGTAGTAATCTGAATGATTACTCTGGACTGCCAGCAGGCACAGCTGTGGATCATCAAGCATGGGCTTCACCACAACTCAACACCAGACCGTTGTTTCTAACTGGGTGACCGCGCCAATCTGGAGTATTGTAGTATTAATCTGAAAGTATAGTTTAGTATTTATTCTAATGTGTGTTTTTGCTCCTTGCGCCCTGAAGGTTTTTTGGATTACATGTTGTGTTGCACCTTGGATTTGGAACCTATCTGTGCCTGCTGGATCCTCTTGTCATCCACACCACCAACTGCTGTTCACTCAAGCTCCGCCCACTCATAGAACTCCCCTGCCTGCTTGCTCTGACTCCTCTACCCTCCTGTGCTCCTCTGGACCCCGTTTCACATTACCTCCCGAAGCATTGCATTCTTGTTTGTCTGTGTTCCCCTCATTCCCCTGTAAATAAACCTTTTTTTATACGCAGTATCTTGTCCGGGTTTTCAGCAATTGAGTCTGGCCTAGTACACATCATGACAGTAACACATTCAAAAATACAACTATTGTTAGAAATGTACCTGTTGCATTCTTAGAGCAAATAAGCAATGTTGAATATATAAAGCAAAATATTTTTAAAATATTTCATCCACCATGTTATTTGTGATTAAAGAATAATTTATATACAGAAACATACTTTATGACTCTTTTACATCTCTAACTAGTCACCAACAGTTTATAGTGATGAAAAAGTGGCACATTTTAGTATTCAAAAACACTGCACACATGTGTTGTATTACATGTTCCTTGTGCATATTCTGATGCTAATGGACAAATTGGCCTTTTCATCCACCATCCAAACCCTCATGTTTTGATCTCCACACCTCTGATCCGTCCTTTCTTCCCTGCTGCTGATCCTTCTCTCTGTGCACTTCACCTACGTGTGTTTCCCCCACTTCTGAGTCATCACACAGCCAAATGTGTGAGTGCATGTATGCATATGAAGATTTTTTTTTTTTTGTAAAGAAGCAGTGTCCACATTGTGGCCCACGCTAAATTGCTTGGTTTCTTGTTGACCAGAAGGCAGCAGTGTCACAAGCTGGTCATTAAAGCAGATAAATTACAAGCAGCACCCAGAAATGAGAAAAAACCTTTAAAAAGCAGTAATTTTGGAGATAATTTCTAAATGACTGGTTCTAGTAAAGCTGAGAGAACATTAAAGAAAGAAGGGGGGGGGGGAGACCTTCACTGACATGTTGCTTGAATTTTGAACATGATCAAAAAATTGCAGGACAATTTGAGTTGAAAATGTGAGATAATCCTGAGATAGTCTCGAAAGAGGTTAATTGTGATTAAAATTAGGATAAATTGTGAATAAATTAATTGTAATTAAAATTAGGATAAATTGTGAAGAAATTGAGATGCAATTAAGATATTTTTGGGATTTTACTGCTATAAGGAAATTAAGACTGTTATTTGTTTGGGTCACATGTGATTGGCAGTGTTTTGATTCAGTGTAAATCCAACTGAAAATTTGTATTTTTCAGATTTTATTTTTTTAACTAGTCACTAGCAGTGCAGAGAGAGACTCTGTGTCCCTTCTGTCACATCATAATTAGATTTTTTTAATGGCATAATGAATATAAATTTCATTAGAATACATTAGGTAGGCCCCATCTTCCCCACGCTCCACAAATGCAGATGACAAGCACAAAATAATGACAGAAAGACAAAGACGGTGGTCAAGGGTTTTTGTTTTGTCAGGCCACTGAGTGTGTGTGGGATGTGGGAGGTGGACTCTAAAGAGCCTGGTCTTTTTCATCCACGAGTACCCAAAAAATCGCAGAAACACACATTCTAATGCAATCCACCTCTGCAGGCTGAAAGTGTGTTATATGACAACTGAAAGCTGCTTAAACACACATTTGGGAACCTTTCACTCTTTGCTTTTTGTTTCATAAATCTGACATAATAAATGAATAACACATTTACATTATTATTGTCCTTTTTTTCCTGATTCAGTTTCTGGTTGCTAGGTGCAAATGCACTCAAGCTTTTCACTGATAGTTCATCCTTATACCATGTCTTTAAAAGAATAACTAATTGCAAAATCTAATTATCCTTTGAATTTATTTCCAACTATGACCTCTGCCATTGTCCAACATTTACTGCAATCTAGATTAATACATATAAATATAAAATACTCTACCTGACAATAAAAACTCAGTCTAATGCAGCTATATCACCCACTAGAACCTCATTAATGAACATGAAGTAGCATCACCATCTTTCTCCAAGTTTCAGCTCATTGAAAATCTATAAACTGATGGTTCAGCAATTACAGCTCTTTGATATGCAGATTTATTTTTTCTTAAGGTGCTTAAATGTAATTAAACAAATGATTCAACAGATATGGACATTAGTAGTGGATAAAAAAGAGTGGTAAGTTCTAAGAAAACGCACCTTTTAATTAGCTATTTTTTTACTTGGTTGCATTGATGATGCCGATGTCCAGTTTTGTTTTTTTATCCTCTTCATGTTCAGCCAGTCTGTTGAGACTTGTGCTCTCCAGCTTTCAAGCAACTACAGTCTCTTTAATAATTAATAAAAGTGCATTGTTTTGTTCACCCTGCTGCCTCTTGAGGACTAGGTTTGCGTAAACCACCTACCTCCTGAACAGAACAGCCAAATCAGGCCTTACTTGTAAAAAGCTCATGGCCAAAAATTACAATTTCATTTACAAAAAAAAAACTCAAAACAAAAGCACCAGCATGTGTGGTATCGAATTCTTCTGTTACTGGATTTTTATTCATAAAGTGATTAAAAAAGAGAAGCTGCCATGTGACTACTGATGAGTTAAAGTATGCAGGGATTTGGATAAATATGAATCCAAAACATTCTGACGCTGAAAAAACCTGGAATTCTCAATCTCAAATCATAAATTAAAACTAAAATCAAGAAAATCTGCAAAAGCAAACTGAAAGCAAGGAAAGATAATGAACAATTGAAAATGTGATTAATGCAGCAAAAGTTCCAAAACTGAACTGCTGCTTGCAGTAGAGCTCGTTATATATGTTGCAACTCCAGTTCATTGTGTAACACTTCCATTTGAAATGTCATAATATTTCTGTCAAAATCCCCTTGTTATATGAAACTGACTGCAGTATAAATGTTTATTTGTGAGCTTGTTAAAACTGTGAAAGGTAAAACATGATATAAACACCTTAAAAATAATGACAAACCATGTCACACAAACAAGTTTCCCCTCCCTCCAGACAATATCTAACCTCATTTGCTAATGCTTTACCTTCATCTGTGCAGATTCCTGCAGCTACAGTACACCTGCCTGTTTCTGACCTCTGAATTTAACTGTCTCAGTTGAATTTCGGTGTCTGTTGGTGTATTTGTTCCTTTGGCTATTTAACCTGAACTTTGAGCAGAAAATCCCTGAATACCAAATAAGAATAGAAGACGTTTAGTACTAGGAATATTAATTAGAAGTGGATGATTGCTTATTGGGTTAATATTTCCTATGGTGTTTTGTTGCGTTCTTGTTGCATTACTAAGATTTGCTTACTGTACTTCATCTCTTGTTTACCCTGCCTACGTGCGCTCTACACATGCACAGATTCCATTTGATTTATCAGCCTTTTGTTCACCTTTCTCAACCCAAACAGCCTGAAGAGGTTTTGCATTCAAGGTACACGGTGCATAACATGAAATAAAAAGTAAACAACAAAGTCTGTGGTCAAGCCGGGGAGTAGATGCATTAAAAAATGAATAACTCACTGAAACATATAGGTCAAGTGAATCACAGGAGAGGTGAAGAAACTACAACCGATTACAAATTAAAAGATGGCATTTGCAGTCATCCACAGATCAGAATGAGGGGGACCTGAGCTGTGAGATCAAAGTGTTAATCTGAGGGTGGAAGGGTGTTGGTTCTACAAGTGAGTGTGAAGGGTGAGTTGGCTGAATATGCTGTACAGTACGAGTCACCGGTGTGAAGGTCTTGTGGGAGTTTCCAGATGTTACAGTGAGAGACACATGACACCTTCCCTTCATCCTGATATTTTAAAGAAACATGAGTCTTGCATGGCATTCAAAAATCCGATAAACATTAATCAAATTCAAATCAGCCTGAAACTAAACCCTCATAACTAAACCTGTGTTTCAATGAACTGAGGATGAATCAAGCTGACACATCAAAAGGAGAAAGATGTTAGTTAATTAAAGCTGCAAGATCCATTTGCACCCAGATACTACACAAAGCTAATAGTCAGTGTCTACAAAGAAGTGAGAAGACACATTGGAAAAATGACAAAGAAGAACCTGAAATGAGTGAGAACATATTCAGATTGAAGTGTCTTTCAGAAATGTAACTTTTCTATCCTTGTTGCCTGCTGTAGGCAAAGAAAAAGCTAAATACTGAACACACATTCAGAGAGAATATGTTTTACTTAACACTGTTATTCATTAGGCATTACATCAGCTTTCCAAAGCTATTTTTAATTGGGATTACATGTGGAGCCTGACGGGTAAATCTAATTTCCACACGTATCAATTATTGGTCAATTGAGAGCAAAGTACACTCCACTTCAGTCATTTCCTGTTCCTGACAGCGAGATCGTAATATGATTCAAGCTGAAGGGCACGCTTTTCTTTGAAATACAGGGGGAGAGTATTGCTATGAGGCTTTGGGACTTGGCTGACGCCATTCCGACGAAGGTACACAGCGTTGTCATGGTGATAAAGGGATTTCCTGTGCACCACTAACAGCATGGCATTGCCAACTGATGACCACTGCCACGCTGCAGGTGATCCCCAAAAAGTCTCTTCCTGCACTTTTGTGCAGGAAACAACACTTTACTGGTGGAAAAGCCTAGTTAGTTGCCACTGACGTGAAAGCCAGCAAGAAATTTCTAAGAACGCCAAGAAAATGAGCGCAGTGCCTCCTCCCACCTGTCAAAAAACATTCGATTTCCTTTTACCTTTTAGTGCTCATGACGAATGATTTATCAGTTCAAACTTTTTTTTAAAGCTCTGCTGAGCAAATGATCCTTTTTGCATATAACTGTAAAGGACATAACAAATTAATTGTGATGTGTGAAAATAACATAAAGCCTAATAATAGAAATACCAAGTTCCTCTTCATAAATATTGGACAGTATTTGAATTTGGCTGATGCAGAAGACTTGAAATTATTAGAACTAAGTCTTGCTGTCAGTTTTTTCCATTTGGAAATGGAGAAAAGTGGGTTCAGATCTGCACTTATTTATTATCTGATTGCATTTATCAGTGTTCACCAGGATGGATAAGTGGATAAAGAAATTGTCAAAAATCATAGTTACTTTTCTTTTAGGCTAGAAACTTTGACTTGGACTCCTTTTTGCCCTGTGTTGTATGTTCAGTGAAATAGTTTGATCCTTTGAAATCCATATAATTGATTTTTGGTGTTGCGGACTAAACCTGTGTTTACTTTTCACTTTGAAAATTTACAATTAGGCTCAAATCTACAAATATAATTGAACATATTTCTCTTTATTTAGATAAAATCTCTTTTCCTCTTTCTGAATCTATCCTGAGTCATCCTGCATTTCTAATATCTCTAACTCATTTCATTATATAAAACCTCCACTTCCTTATCTCAAATGATAAAGTCTGGGCGGGTAGTTATTCTCCCTGTTTGTGTTCCAGCTGTGCCTTCTGCTTAAATAGTATTAGACCTTCTCTAATACTGATCCAACTATTTGGATTTCATCTTTCTGTCAAGACTTGCTAATCCACCATAATTTGTATATAATAACACAAGATATGAGAATAATTGTTCCTCTGCAGATCATTTCATGCACTTATTGTATGGTTGTTTGCTGCATGTCCGCTAAGAATAACTGCTAATGTTTAAGTAGCACGTGACTGAAATGTTTGGTTGCATAGAATTTGGAATAAAGCTACAGCACATTTTAGTTTTTTCTCTGTTTAAAGGAACAAAATCTACAAGATGGCAGTGAAGTTGTTAAGGGGTGACAGCAGTCTCTTACAGAACAGATGGCTTTATTCCTCATTGAGCCTCTCTGTCATTATCACCACACGTAGCGGGGTCGTCCTGTCAGTTGCACTGCAGGTGTCATACCAAGATGTTATGCAGCTTGTCATAATAAGCTCAGTGATTCCCTGATAAAAGATTATGATGATACAGCAGCATTTTTCTTTTTTATTCTCTTGAGATTAAGAGACAGATTGTTGAGCGAACACCAGCTTATTAACAGTTTCACCTCTTCTCTTTAAAACGCTTCCCCCTCATTGCAGATCAGTCCGTTAAGTTTTGAGTTGTGGCTAATCAGTTGTACTGAGGATAAAGTTGGATCTTTCAGAATTTCTCAGGTGCTGTGAAGGCTTATGCCTCTTTGTTAGACCAGGTGCTCTATCATTAGCTTAAAAGTGTAGGTTACAAATTGGTTCATTCCTGCTGAGCTTTTCAGGTCCTCTTTTTATCTAGCCTGAAGGCTCAGGAACAACATTCCAGAGGGGATTTGTCTTAATTTGAAGGATTCATGGCAACTCTTTAAGTGAGAAGACACCTCTGTGCATCCCCTCGGGCCTTTTTTGGCAGTGCAGGATTATTTAACTAATGGATGGTCTTGAATAGGCTGAATTTTTATGAACCTGTGAGGGTTTGAGTTAAAAAGCACACCCTGTAAAACTTTCCAGGGGTTCACCAATCTTGCAGCATTGAATAAGCTAGTTTGTAGCATTGACTACTTCAAATAACAAGCCAAACCTTTGAAGTACTTTTGGTTATCTGGTTTCCTCCAACAGTCACGCCTAAAAACCCGGATTATTTTTTCCTGGCTTTCCACTTGTAAACTTGATGTCTTCATTTAGTTTCATTTGGTTATTCCTTCTTATGTTTGTGATGTTAATTTCTCTCTAAATTGTAGTCACGGAATTGATGTTTTTATCTAAAGCTCTTTGGTTGGTTGTAAAACCATGTTTAAAAGCACTCTACAAATAAAATTGTATGGCATGGCATGGTATTTAAATGTGTCTTTATGTGTAATAGTACTAATTCACTTATAGATATAAGTGTGAGCTTACATGGTTGTGTCAGGTGTGCAAGCTGCCACTTGTTTAAAACATGTAAAGAGAAACAAAATGATTTTATTGACAGAATAGTGTAAAAGACCTCCAGCATAAAAGCAGAATTTTTTATAATTAATATTGATTTTTTTTTTTTTTAATTAAGAATTTTTTCAATTCAGCTCCTAAAAATCCAAGATAAGTCATTTTTAAGAACTGATTCTCTTTACTGAGAAACATTTATCACAGTCATTAGTCATTAATCATCGGAAAGCAGCAGATTGACACAGTTGGTATTTTCTTTCCCCGTCTCTGAGGTCTAAATCTTCACAGTAGTTGTATTTTCATTCATTAATAGTCATCGTGAAGATTCAAATTGGAAATGCAGCATTAAGAATTCCAATCCATCTGTTTCTTCATATCACTGAAGGTAGTCAGGCTTTTAAAATGACCATTTCTGATCAGGCACTCCCTGGATTTCCAGTGCTGTTTTTATTCTATTTAACATTAAACTCTGAAAAAATGCTGTTCATGACATTTTTGAGGATTGCATAACTCAGTGAAAAGGCTATAGAGTTGGTATCATGAATTTGATGAGAGATGTTAACTTTTAGCCTGTCAGGATGTGGGTGTCAGCGATGTTTGGTACCACAAGATCAAAAAAGGCTAAAAATCCAATTGTGATACCAAACGCTTCTGTGCCTGTGACCCCTCTCACAGACAGACAATTTATGCAGTAGAACAAACACAGGAACAAGTAATGACTTGGCAGAAGTTGAATCTGTTCCTCTGCCTGATGCGCTCATTAAAAACTGTCTGATTTTTGCCGCAGCTCTTTACTTCCCCCTCTTCTTTTCTTCTTCTATTCTCACTAGACACCAAAGGTCACACCATCTTTCACTGGTGTTTTCACCTCAATATGTTGTAGAAGTTATTCGATTGTGAAAGAGTTTGATTAGAAGCCAACATTTTCATCTTTTGTGCAAATTGAAGTTTGAATTTTTAAATAATTTGTTAGAGTACATTTTATTTGTGTGTACTGCAAAACGTAATGAGCAAAATGTATTTGTAGGTGCAGTGAAACACTCCTTTAAATTTATTGAAGGCAGATAGTTCCAAAAATTCTGTGTTTGCTGCTCTGTTATTCAGTTAGACTGATCTGATGCCAGGTGCATTGCGAAATATGTCAGCATAAAATCTTTATAGCACTTTTAGACAAACAGGATGTAAGAAAACTGCTTTTCAAAGTAAACAGAAAGAATAGGATTGAAAAAATAGCAATTTTACTCAAACTTAAATGAGCTGTCAGAGATGAGCTCGTACATGTAGTTGTGCTTAACCATTAATGTAAGTTTTGTAACGAGTTAATGGTCAACAAAAATAAAAAAAGAGTCACATAACTTCTATAAAAACAGATGTTTTAGGGTTTTTTCTTTGGTTTGCTAAATGTCCTATAATAAAGTAGCCACACAGATTTATAATCAGCTCCAATGTCTTAGCCTTTTATTCAAACATCCAAATATTTTGATTCCATGGACACAAAAAGTGCTGGAAATTAACTTTAGTAAATGTAACTTTTTTTATTTAAAGTATAAATTAAGATTTAAAAAATGACATTAATTTTATTTTGCAGGTTAATGAACCTTTTTCATGTTCTCAACTAACTTTTTTTGTTCTTTTTTTAAAATTTTCTCAACTTTTTTTCAATAAACATAGAAACCAGAGTTCTTGTTGTTGTTGTTTTTGTTTTGTTTTTTTTTGTGTTTTTTTGTTAAAGCAACTGAACATCTTTTTCTGTTTCTTCAAGAAATGTTGCATTGCCCTGGACAAGAATCTACACAAACAAATTAAAACTCAGAGTAAATTTGACTCCTGCACATTTGACAAATCTTGCCTGATTATAGTAAACCAGAGTTTAATTTTCTTGTTTTTCTGACCAAATACGGAGGCCCACATTCGACAGAAATATTTTCCGAATGCTCTATATTAGCAACCTCGCAAACCTTTTTATTAAAGTTAACTTTGCTGTTCCAGGAAGCTCTCCCGCTGATTCACTCCGTCATCAAGTTTTATTTTTACATTATTTTCGAACCAGTTGGCTTGGCAACTGGATCATGAATAACATCCTGGCAGATATTTTTAATGGACTTACCCCAATGGTATTATCATGTTGCCTAGCAAGATTTTATAAAAGAGACTGGGAATCATTTTTTGCTCACAAGATGAGCTCTCTCAAGTCTTCAATTGATAAATCTTTTGTGTCCACGACTGTGCATCCAACCAACTCTGTGAATGGGAAAAGCTTCGTAATAGTGCTTCAACGGGCCTCAATTTTTAGTCTAATGCTCGTATTTACGCAGAAAGTCCAAATTTAAATGCTCTATTTAATTGTACTGACATAAAATGATCACTTAGTGGCTCACAAGTGTCCTCCCAGCAAGGAAAGCTGAATCAAAAGCTTTGAGGCTTGTTGTGACGTAAAGGCCAACAACTTTAACATGTGATCGCGACACACTCAACAGGAAGAGTTAAGATAAAAATATATTGCACATGATGCACTGAGGAATATCTGATGTGAAATTATTATTAATTATTTTGACATTTATTTGCGAGAATCTTCTGATTAATTTGAGTTTAAACAATTTATTATTATTATTATTATTAGTAGTAGTAGTAGTAGTAGTAGTAGTAGTATTAGTATTATTAGTATTATTAGTATTATTATTATCATTAAAGGTAACAGATGAACGTATAGAAGTTTGTAAAATGATATAAACATTTTAAAGATGCAGAATATTATTTATAGAGAGAAAAATCAAGTTAAATCAAGATAAAAAGCAACACACTTTACACTTTAAGTCAAACTGCAGTAATAAACAACAGGATTCACACATGCGCCTCCTTTCCTATTTATCCTGTTTCTAAATCCCTCACAGTCCATTCATACTATAACCTGCCAGTTCCTTTATTTTTGGCACGAGACCGTAAAAGAAAAGAATATTATACATCATTGCAGGGCGCTCGGGCAAGCGCTACAAACTCTCGATTAGGAATCAATGAATCATCAGGAAGCCTCCATTCTGTTGTTGATCGTAATGTTCCAGTTTCTGTGGGAGCACAAAGTGATGTCAGCGAGGGAGATAACGTCACCAGGCGACTCCACGACAAGCTGCAGAAGGTCGTCTGACTCTCCCACTGTCTTTCCCTGTTTCACATGGTCACACGCTGCTTCTACTACGCCACGCTTACTAGAAAAGACAAGAATCACTTTGTGTCCAGCTCCTGGTGGTAATTAAATCACCTTTTATCAGTTCAGCCGTTACAGTTTAATGGTTCATGATCCAGTTTAGAAAAAAAGCAGTTGTTTCTATACCTCGTGCATGTAAAAGAGGTTAGATTCATGAGTTTTACAGTCTGTGCCACCTGACCCCGACACCCGTCCTATTTCTTCCTCTTTTACACCCACCGCTCGTGTTGCCCTCTCTTTGGCTGCCCTCGCGCTGCACAGTGGGCATCACATGAAGGAGGCCTGTGTAAAGATAGCACACATCTATGACGAATTGCAGAACATACCTAAAGATGCTTCATGTTAAATGTATGACTGGAGGAGGAAGAGTGGAGAGAAAAAGATGCATCACCCTGAATTTGATAAGAATCTCTGTGAGCCGGATGTTTCTTTGAATGGTCGGGTCTCCTACACACATTCTGCTTCTGAAAACAGAATGACTCTCATGAGTCTGTGTGTGGGGAGGGATTCCTAAATGATTTTTTTTAGGTATCGGTTAAATCACTGAGTGCCTCACGAGGTTTGCCAGAAAACACAATCTGTTGTTTCATGTAATCGAGCTCTTAAGCCTGAAGTTATGATGAAAATCTTTTTAGATGCCTGTTATGTCTTTTGAGAAATATATCAGTTTATGACTTAATTGTATTTGTTTTTTTGTATTTTTTAATTTTATAAATATTCAACTTTTTTAAGGATGCAGCAAGTAAAATGTTGGATGCATCAGATTCTTATTAGTTTAATTCATTATTTGTTTTTTATGTTGTAAATTTTGCCTTCATTATATTCAGATCTATTGTGAGTAAATAGGCTTTTTCAAATGTATCAGTCATTTCATACAAATTATTCTAAACTCCAAGTATTTATTAAATTAATGACACATAACATTCGGATTTTATCTTCATTATATTTTTTATTGCTGATTAAAACACATGGGAAAAGTTAACTGTCAAAATCTACAGTTGAAAAGAAGTTTTTCTTTGAACTTTAGCTTCTTTTTCACTTTTTTTTTGTCTGATCAGCTCGAAAACGCAAGACATAGTTTATTGACGCATGACAGCTGGATTAGCAAAGAACCAGTTTTAAGGTGGATCTGTAGGTAATTTGTTACCAGCAGATTGTAACAAGAATGTCATTTGTTCCCATATTTTTTTGTTGAATCTATAAAAAACAAACAAAGTAGAACCATATTTCAGCACAGTGGGATTTCCAAAGAGCTGTTAGCTGAAAATATGACATACAGTCGATGAACAACTAATATATCTCTCAGATCCTTTTTCAGATCTTCAGTGTTTTTTATTGTTTCTTAAAAACATGGCTTTTTGAGAGATCCACTTTCCTTTTTAAAAATCATAACACAATGTGCAGAGAACTTGGTAAAAACACAGCTGGAGTCCAAGGAAAAACTTTGAAAGTCCTTCAGGAAGCCAAAAAAAAATGATTGATCTTGACGGCTTTAAATGTTAATTTAAAAATCTGTCTATTTGAAAGCAAAGTAGAAAAAAATTAGAGATGGATTAAACCTTCTAAAATAGCTAATGAGTGGTTACACATGCCCTTCAGTGACATTATATTTACTTAACCAATATGTGATCAAATGCAGTGTGAATTTTCTTGTGCTCTGAATATATAGTAAGGTAACAAAGAAATTCATGCTGGTCTCGTACATCACTCAGCTGCCACGCAGATAAACACAATCCATCAACAAAAAACTATTTCAATAAATCTAAAGGTGTTTTCGTAGCTCTAAACTATCAGTAAAGAAAATGATCAAAAGTGGAACGGAAGTGATCAATTTAAAATTCAAGTTGATATTTCATCTTCTGAGTCATGATGACTGGATCAAATCTGAGCAGATGATAGCACGGCATTATTATCTTTAAATCAGGAGTAGAGTCAAAGTGAGTCAAGGTGGCAGCAGATGTGAGTGACTAAGGCCCAATGGCACATTATCATATCTGCTGCTGCTGCTGCATTTGGCTCACTCATTATCTCCTGTTAGAACAGACTTGTTTTGTCGCTTGGACAGATCACATCACGGCACAGTGATAGCACTGTACGTCACACATTAAGATCTGACAGGTGGTTTGGTGGCATACTGGTGTGGAAAAATAAAGGATTTGGGAACGGATGGGTGGTAAAGCCACGCATTCATGCTGTAAGGCGGAACCATTCCCACATGCACCTTTAAATTATTCTAGGGAAGGACTGATAACTTAAAGTAAAGCTCCATGGAGAAAGGTTGTCAACGAAACAACTAGGAATGACTGATTCCCTAAAAAACATCTATTATATAAAGTAAACATGCAATAGAAGAGGAGATCATGATCCCCATTTAGAAATAAACAAGACCATTACCCAAAAGGAACGTGTGTGGGCATAACAATAAGACTGAAGTCACGAGTCGGGGACCAAGTAGGTACCTGAGTTTCAAGTCATTACAGGTTTGGATATCAGCACTTCTACCTGTAATTCGACACCACAAAGGCTAAATCATTACAGGTAATCATACCACAAAGCAGAGGGAGTCGGCCTCACAAAGGTTCTAAATCCACAGACCTACAGCTCATCTGGCTGGGAAATTGCAGTAATTATTGGACTTATTAGCTCAAAGTTTATTGATGCATCCATTTTTTTTTCTTCTGCTGAAGTTTATCTGAATAAATATCTAATTTGGTGTTCATTTTTGTGAGCTTTTCCACACGTAAAGATGTGTTTTTCAGCTGTTTTGTATTTCCAATAACTCATAAGCATCTTTTTGACTCTGTATTTCTAGTTCCTAAAAGAAAAAAAATAAATTTAACAGAATGTTTTATTGTATTACAGTGTTGAAGACACGGGGGTTGTGAGAGAAACATACGAAAAAAACATGAGACGGAGCAAATAACAGTCGCAAGCTGTGAAATAAGCTGAGGGGATGAAACGGATTACACAGCTAAGCTGAGTCCAACTGGTTCTCGGCCTTGTAGAAATTAAATGAATCGAAGCTTTAGTCTGTTCCTTTGAATTTCCAACTCGGTGTCTGAGTTGAGTTTGAGCACAAAACCATTTGTAAAAGATGAATGTGGGTGAATCATGTAAACACAACTACTGATATGGAGGTGTGCACACAGGTGTGGGTGTGCAGGTGGGTACATCAGCATTCCCTGCCTACATTTTATTCTAACACAACAAAACCAAATAAACCAAATAAAAAAGAATGTCTATCTAGGAAAACAGAATTTTTGTGATTATTTGACAATTACAGAGGGAGAAATAATAAGTTATAAAGTGGTTTTGTCCAAAACAAGCATTTACATTCTTGTTAAAATTATTGGCAAAATCGTTATCTTAATCTATTTATTATGAAAAATAATAAACTGCCTGTAGTTATATACATTACTTGCCCAACTTTTCATAAACCATGTGCTTTCCAACCCAGGTCCTTGTTGACCATCATTCTGCATGTTTTAACAGCTTCCATTGAAGACATCTCAATTCCAATGTCACAAAGACTTTCAAGCATGCTTATTGTGCTGCTTTAGGTTTCATTTTAAGTAAAAAGACATTGTCAAACATTATTTCAGCCTCAGATTTTCCTAAATCCTTCACTCAAAAAGCCAAACTTCTCCCTGCAACAAAAAAGCATAGATATATGCAAAGATTGAAGGCTGTGCGTCATCCTTCAAACCTTTATAAATGTGCTAGCAGACAATAAACCTTCAAAATACTGATAAAGGGAGTGATTTGCATTCACAAATCCAGTTCAAAACACTACCAACCAGATCTGCAGGGCAACTTAAAAGAATGTCTTTCTAATAAATGAATGTTTGGGGGGTTTGTGCTTCTATTTGAAGTGTTTCCACTGTTTTATCTTTCTCTCAAATAGCCTTTTTCAGACTGAAACTTAAATCTGTTATTGTGAGTTTATCTGATCGTTAAATGCTGCAGTTTCACAGAAACACAAACTAACAAAGCATTTCATAATCAAATGGAATCAGGGGGGAAAAAATGTGTCAGCGCTTTGAATTTTCAAACTTTGAAGTAAAGATATTTTAAGTTCTATTCTGAGACAATAAACCTTAAAGATTGTTTTGTAAAAAGAGCAAAAAGTAAGATTGTGCTGTTTCAAAAACGCCTACAGCGCAGCTCCAAATACATGTAGGAGTTGCAGAAACATTTTCTCAATGTGGCCTTTGGACACATGCTGCCTCCTTAAATTTGCATTTATTGATCAAATCTTTTATAACCTCTGCCTTACAAACAGATCAGAAAGTCCCAAATTTGCTCCAATTGTTGGATTTCTTTAGAAACGATATGTGGAAATGTGTTTTTAGAGCGCAGGTTTGGTTTTACTTTAAATGATTTCAGTGTGGAATCAATTATTGTTGAATGGAAGACTCTCTAGATGATTTAGAGGATTTCCAGAATTAATTTTCATCAATTTAAAAGTTGCCAACAGAAGAACAAGAACCCGAGATTGCATCACACTTTTATTTTGTCCTGTTTGTCAATAAAAGTTCTGCTTGTGTTCAACGAACAGAGTGTGAGAGAAATCCCCACGAGAATCCCCGAGGACATCAGGTTCATGTCATCTTGTTTCGTCATCTTTTATTCTGACACTTGATGAATACAAATAACATCACAATAAACTGTTGGAAATATAGTAGGAGGCACCCTGTGACATCCTTTCTGCTCAAATGAGTCCATATTGGAGTCACTTAGAGTGATTGTGTGGGTGGGAAGCCCCGCCGCGGAGAGCCAAACTCACGGATGATTCAACCCTCGTGGCACTTTCAACAAGAAAGAAAACTAAGTCGAGTTTGCACAAGACATTGGTCATCTGTCAACCTGTTCTGGGCAACGGGCCAAGTTATCGGTCACAGAAAACAAATGTGCACGGAGCCGTGCAACAGGTCATTTGAGTGACAATGTGACTGGGAGGGACAGCGACAGTTAGGCCGAAGCCCTGAGCAGTGTGGGAAGAGGTGTAAACTGAATCGTCATTGACTCCCTGCTGTTTGTTTCATCACCAACCAGCCTCTCAGGGCAGACATTTTCGTCACTGGTTCTTCAGAACAACATCTCCCAGCATGGGCATGCTGTTATTTCGGGCAGTGACAGAAGGATATTCCATTTACATACAGCACAAACAAAAACAAGAGGAAATGGGAGGAATAAACAGGTGAATCCGTAGTTACAGAATTAGGTTTTAACTCCTTCTTTTAACGATATCCAATAAGGATTTGAATAATAATGATTTTATATAGGAAGGCTGTATGTTATTCTCCTACTTGATCATTAAAACATCACCTGCATCCTGTCGGTATTGATCCTCCTTCAGTTTAAATTATTTGTTCTCTGTCAGTTTTTCTTGAGTTTCTAATCCAGATTTAATCTGAATCATTAATGACTCCACAGTAAGACTTTCTTAGCCAGGAAAATGTAACAAAAGCTCAATGATTTAACTCTTTCATGCATTGTGGTAACTGTATTATTGAAAAGCTCTTTTCTTGTGCACATTAGGGTATTTTTTGATTTATTTGTACAGAAATCATCACATTTGATTCTATTGCATCAATCTATAAACCGCCACCCAAAGGTATTACGTGTGTATTCTTATAATATTAAATATATGATTAAATACACCTGTGTAGACATGTAAAAACCTATTTTAATAGTGTATATTTAAAGAATTAAAGCATATATGAGGTTCAAAATTTTATTTTTCAAGCCTATACATAAATAAAAATGCTTAAGATTGTCTGATGACATCTAATTTATGCACGAAAGAGGTAAAACTGCAATATTTTTTGATCATTTAAATGAACTCCTTCCCCCCCTGCGGCTGCTCATTTGGTTGATACAATCAGCAGTTCCAGTCCAATCTGAGAGCTACTTCAGGACTGAAACACAAGATCTCACTGCTGCATGTTCATGCTCAGGCTAAAAGTGTGAATTGTGACTCTGCTTAGGTAAATGTGGCTTCTATTAAAAGTACCTTCTATTTTTCTTTTCCAATTTTCTCGGCAGTCTAAATGAGAGATGTGATTTGATTACATTTACAACGTGATGATGAAAAACAAGTTTCCACACTTCACGTGCGGCTGTCAAGTGGATTTCAAGAGAATATGTCCTTATTTTATTAAACCTCTTGTCCAAAGAGTCTTTTAAAAACATGTATTCTCAGCATTTCCTGTTTTTCTTTACTTTTTTTTTGCTCTTTTAAATTTCATTTTGGTTTTCTTGTCTTTTGTCTTGATGGTTTTGTTTTTGTCTTTCAAATCCTCTCCGGAAACTAGAATAATTTATCTGAAAGCAGCAGTTTCAAGGACCATGTCCAGCTTTAAGATATAAGAGTACCCCACCCCCACCCCTCTCTTCTGCTCTGTACCACCAGGAATAATGAATAATGTTTGTTTTTGCGTCCAAATAAGGAAGCAGAACATTATGGAGCCTTGCTGATTCCAGGTAAGTCAGTTCACTGTAAACAAATGGACTTCGATTCAGTTATTTAGAATAAATGAGTAAAATGTGCCTGTCTTCAGCTGTCCATCTCCTCCAGAAACATAAAAACACTAACAGGTGATGTAAACAAAAATCTTTCATTCTACAGTACAAACTGTCAAATATTTAGCTGTGACAGAACAGGCAGTTGCTCGAGTTGATCATTTGCAAACAAGCAAATTGTATATTTAATTTCTGCTGCTCAGTGTTAATGTCCAAATTAAATCAAATTTGACTGCATGTTGTCGGTTTTAAGGTTTTATTAAAGAGGTCCTTCCATTAAAAACAGTTTTTCTGAGGTTTCTGTTGAATATTTTAGCTCCACAGGTGTTCTTACCTTCATAGTGGGTGTGAAAACAGGTCAACAACTTCTCTTTTAGTTTTAATCTCTCAAACTATGCAGGTGGTGATAAAACCAGAGTTCTCGTCACAACTCCTTTGTTCGTTAGTATTCATCAGCTCCCACAGTTGAAACCACGCCTAGCATGCTGCTGGCTAAAAGCTGTTAGCATAAGACGTAGCAAACAGGAAGACACGACGTCTGACGTTGCCATGCGCAGCGGGGCGGAGAACAGTATACCTTGTTCGCATAGGCTAGTTTGTTAGCCAATCAGAGTCCAGCTAATTCAAATAATGAATATTAATGAGTTACAGCCCGAAACCGGATGAAATCAGCCAAATTCTGACACACACAGATTGAAAGGTCTGTTAATCAGTGTTTCCTGATGTTTTTTAGATATAAAATGTTTCATATCACTGGTTAATACTTAAGAAATAACCACAAAGTCCTGAAATTTGTGTGAAATTGCCTCTTTAAGACTTGTACTTTGCCATTTTTACTAACATTTTACCATTTTATATTAAAATTATCATTTTATATTACGTTTCAGGGAGCAGAAAACTATAATGAACAAAGGCGTCTCAAAACTCTGACACTCAGTACAAAAACAGGCTGAGAAGGTTCTGTTCCCAGGGTATGGACTGGAGATTGGAGAGACAGCCCTGAGACGGTTGATATAAAAAAAATAAAAATAATTCACATAAGCAGCTGCTGATCACACCATTCTGAACAGTATTTGTCCATAGTAATAATTGTGTATCATGAACTTTAGTAACCAGATCACCAATCAATGGCTGTGTCCACTGCAACAAGGAAGTGGCCCTGATTAGCTGAATGTGAACAGGGTGGGACTGCCCCGCCTCTGGAGAAATGTACCTTTGGCGCTTTAATAAAGCAGAATACTTGATATCACGCTTCGTTCCTGACATACTGCATATATCGACTTCATTACCTCTGCCAGGGAGGTAATGTTTTCATCTGGGTCTGTCTCTCTGTTAGCAGGATAACTCAAAAACTAATGGATGGATTTTGATGAAATTTTCATGAAAGGTCAGAAATGACCCAAGGAAGAATTGATTAGATTTTGGGGATGATCTGGATTACCGTCTGGATCCAGGAATTTTTTAAGTATACGAGCATAGTACTTTCTACAATATGTCCACTTGGCGGAGGTCTGCGCTCTCTGAGTGCTTTTCTAGTTTCTAATTGAATTCTTGTTGCATGTGTTTTCATCCAGGTTTCTTATTACAATAAATGTCCAGAGTTATAAATACTTAAATCAGTTCCTGTTTGTTGAGCTTCACAGAAAAAAGGTTAAAAAATGTACGGTACTTGTCATGTCACAATTCCTTTTTTTAAATCTCACTCATAAGCCAAATGCGTCCAAATTACCTCAAAACTTTGAAGAAAACAAGTTCATATAAAATAAATCAACAATGAGGTTGAGAAAAACTAAATCAAAGTTGAAAAATTGAGAAATTATTTTATAGAAATAAAAATTTTAGTCTATTCTGCAGCATCTTCTTCACTTATTTCCCTCCAGCCTCCATGAGTGAATTTATTAAAGTAAATTATACTTTCACATTACTGACGTAACATACTGAGCTGTCTAAATGCAACATTATCACAGTGAGATTTAAAACATTTAAAAGTCCAGTTTTTAAAGTTGGTGGTTGTCAACAGTAACACTCAATAACGCTCACTGACATCCTTTTTCAAAAAGATTTTGCTGTGATGGTAAATTTGAAAAATTGAGCCACTCAACATTATTATAGTTAGAATTGGTTCAAACAACCTTCTGAGTTGAAGTAGTTGTACTCAGCTTCTCACTCAGTACCTGCTCTGATTTCTGGGAACTTTTTCATCTTCATTGTCATTATTTTGATTCAGTAATTCGTAAATTGGGTTTTATTGAGGTTAATTAAGTTTTGCGAGGAAGAGACATTGTAAAAATGTACTAATCCATCACAGTCTTTAGATTAAAAACATTATTCATTACATTAGATAGATGTATTTAGTTTTTGTGTTGGTTTTGTTTCCTTTTTTATTCATTTCTGCAGTTTTTCTATTATTTGCTTACTTCTCTCTCCTCACACCTGGTTCTAAATTGTGAATCATCACACCTAATTGATACCTGCCAAGCAGGTTACATTTGCATTGTTTGACATTTATTCATTCACTTATTTATGTGTTTGTTATTTTTATTTGTCTGCTTGTTAACATCTATCCATCAATTCATTTTCTGAACCTGCTTTTTCCTGTTCAGGGTCGCGGGGAGCCGATCTCCAGCGTTCACGGGGCGAGAGACGGGGGACACCCTGGACAGGTCTGTGTTAACATAATAAATCAAAATGCAAAGAACAGATTTGCAAATGAAATGTTGAATATCAAATGGAACAGTTTAATTTTGGGAAGAATCTCTATCTCTGGCTGAATCCAGGAAACATTTGCAGGATTAGTTTGTACTGCAAGAGCAGAGGCTCTGCAGAGGTCTGATATTAAAACTTATTTTTTGAACTTCCTTCATTGTTTAAATACAAATGTATTGGGGATCTTTAAAGCACGTTCACATTGGAAGTGAAGGGCAAAGGGAGCCACGTTAAAACCAGTTCATGTGTATGTGCTAAGTAACTCCACACAACCCTCACTACACACTGGAGCATTATTAAATCTTCCCCAACACACCAGCAGGCTGTTACACTGCTCTCAAATCAGTTGTGAGTTAAATATGACGGTGGAGTTGTTGCACGTCTAAACCAAAGTCAAAGGGTGTAATGAACGTACACACAGTACTGCAGGCAACATTTTGTGCCCTAATATCTACATTCTGAGCACATGTTTGTGTTTTACATTTTTACACACTCTGTAAATAAGGAAAATAACTTCTGTGGTGCTTTTCAAACTTGTTTTGTTGATCTAAGATTTTTTTTTCACGTAATTCTGGATTAAATGGCATGTCAGTGTCACGGTGTTAGGTTTTAGATGATGGGTTTTCTAATTTCAAGTTAGTTCTCTTTTGTTTGGGCGTTTCTTCTGTTGTTTGTATGTTTTCTTAGCTGCATGTTGATGTTTGAGCTTTTCTTTTTCCTCTTCAGCTGTTTTCTTGATTGCTAAATTTCTTTTTCATTCGTCTCTCAGTCTCTGAGTATATATACATATAACTTTGTCACACTAAAGGATTCAATGGATCACATCACTGTCATGACTTTTAGTTTTCTTAATTTTTTTATATGGATTGTTTATTTAAGTTAGTCTTTGTTTATATTCACTTGATTTACCATTTATATAATTAAAAGCTGCACTACAAAAAAAAGAGAAATTATATTTTTATGGATTACAGCACCTTTCAATGATTGGTAGGTTCCAAAATGCACTTTATAATGGCTTTCCCCTTCAGCCAATCAGACCCAATCAGACACTAGAAGCCAAAGAGCTGCCATTCAAGATTCTCATCTACCATTAGGAACATCTTAGAGTTTGGTGCTTTCCCAAGAGCCTATCGACACAAGAAGAGGGGACAGAATTTGTACTGACAACCTTGAAATTGTTGCAAACCTCACTGAACAGCTTGATTCACAAGAAAATAAGTGGTCAGTCCTGTAACAACCAGATACTGATGTCACGATGGAAATTGTGCATCATTGTCTTGATGTTTGAGTACAATTATGTTAAATATTTTAGATAAACTATTTGTTCATTTAAAATGGTTTGCATGCAAGCTGGAAACTGAAAAATGTACAAAAACCCTTAAAGGAATCTTAAAATTTAAGTTTAAATCAAGTTGGAAATTACATTTTATTGATTCAGGAGGCTTGAACAACCACTTCTCCTTTTGGATCTCCAGGGTATCAACATACCAGCTGCATGCAGAAACTAAATTAACTTTTAATTTAACTCGCATTTGGTTGTGAAGGAACTGACACTCTGGTCCGGTATTCAGCTCTGGTAATTAAGTATGAAGCTGATTGGGCAACTCTTCCAAAACTTGTCAAGGCTGTTTGAGTTAATCTGGTTTAGAAGGACAATTTAATCTGAAAGGGGCATAATTCCTGTTGGAACACAGCCCAAACAATTTGGAAGAAAGGAGAAAAAAAGACACCTGGGTTTCTGTGTGCAAACTAAATTTATTACTGTTTGTTTTTGCATTGAATAACAGAAAGATGCATCTTATTTTAACACGCACTAACACTCAGATACAAACCTCTGATCCATTTAAAAGCTGAAAACAGATAGGGTGGATAACCTGGATTTATCATGGATCCGTAGACTCGTTCTACAGTTATTAGCCATGCAGCACTGACTCAACACTGAAGCAGAACAGTTGCTTTTAAAAACTTGCTCTCAAATATCTTATCTGATTTCAATGCACGTATTAGTTTTTCGTTACATATATCCTACAGCATCTCAACCCCATTCAAGAGGAGCCGCTGTGTGCTCTGATGGTTGTCACGGCAGCAGCTCATCACTGCCGGTTATCAGAAAGCACTGAAAGCAGATGACTTGCAGAAACTGGGGCAAACCTGCAGAGACACTTTGCAGACGGAGAAAAAGTAAGTGTCTTCCTGTCATAATGTCCTGCACAATGGACACAAGGAACACAGATATGCCTCACAGATGCAGTTCTAACCTGAGGGTATGGGGAAAATAATAGAAAAGGAAAGACTGCTGGGAGAGCACAATGTATGCAAACTTAAAAAATACACTTGGTGTATGTGTGTATATGTGTCTGTATATACTTCTTGTCATGGTTCGTACCAGGTGGGGTTGTTGACGAGCTCTCAAAGTGACCCAAACTCCAGACACACACAATGCGAGGAGACAGCGCTCACGGTTAACAGTGTTTATTATATACAGTGCTCCAAGTATAATACACGTAAACAATGAATGTGCAGATGAAAACTCAGGACGGGCCTGGTGCGGGACAGGAACGGTCCTGGGGTTGTGAGAGAGAGAGGGGTTAGTGACAGTTGGAGAAACCAGCTGCGGCGTGCGGGGATTGTGCTCGCTCAACTCACGGTTGTGTGAATGATGTCCGGGTTTGAGGAGAGATCCTAGGATGCTGCCGCAGGGGTGGTGAGCCAAGCTGTCGGTAATCCGTGTGTGAGATCCGGGTCCGAGTGCTGAGTGCGCAGACGTGACTGCGGCAGGGGTGACAGCAGAACGGTGACCGGTGAGGTGTGGACCAGAGGAAGCCAGAGACAGACAGGGAGCCAGAGGGAGAGAGCTGGTCGCGTAGTACCGCAACGGAGCTCTAGGAAGTTCCCGTGTTGAGCCAATCCTCACTATGAGCGATTCGAAATCCACGCTGGAGGTTATGCTGTCAGGAGAGGAGCTCCAGTACAGCAGGCTGAACATAAGGGAAAAGAAGGCAGGTTAATACTGCGAAAATACTCTCTGATAATACTGCTCACTAGCCACTCTGTACCACGTAAAGTTGCGGAACAAACTGGCGTCTGTCTCTTGTTCCTCCTCTGCTTAAGTACCCAGCTCTCCTGAGCTGGGTAACGATCCACACCTGAGATCAATGATCCTCTGCTGCCACGCCCTGCAAGACAGTCAATTCCACTCACCACCACCAGCAGCAGAGATCCTCACAGTACCCCCCCCCTTAACGGACGCCCCCTGGCGGCCGACCCCGCGACCCCACACCTGAAAGAAGCACAGAGTTAGAAGAAGCCCTACACTGAGCCGGGGTGGAGGACGGGGGCGAGGAGGGCCTGGCACGGATGGAGGAGGTGGAGGAGGTGGCATTAACAGAGGATGTGGAAGCAGCAGATCGTTCAAAGTCAGTTATGAGGGATGGGTCGAGTATGGCGGACCGGGGAATCCAAGACCGGTCCTCGAGGCCGTATCCCTCCCAGTCCACGAGATACTGACATCCACGACCCCGAGGACGGACTCCCACGATCCTACGCACCGTGAAGGCGGGGTGTCCATCTATGATGCGGGGCGGAGGGGGTGGCGTGTCAGGGTTGAGGGGACTGGTGTGTACTGGCTTGATCTGTGACACGTGAAATACTGGGTGGATCCTGAAGTTCTGAGGTAGTCTCAGCCTGAGGGTAGTGGGGCTGATCACGGTCTCCACCTCGTAGGGACCCAGGAACCTCGGGGCCAGCTTCCTGTTCGTGGCCTTGAACGGGAAGTCCTGGGCCGATAACCAGACTCTCTGACCTGCGACATATGTGGGGGCCGGGATCCTCTTCTTGTCCGCCCGTTTCTTGTTCTGGGCGGCCGTCCTCTGCAGGGCATCTTGCGTCGACGTCCAGATCCTCCGGACTTTACGTAGGTGGCCCTGTACAGAGGATATAAGAGGATCCGGGTGAGAGTCTGGCAGGAGAGAGGGTTGGAAACCGTGACATACCTCGAATGGAGACAAACCGGTAGCAGTGGAAACGTGCGTATTATGCGCATACTCGACCCAAGGGAGATGCAGGGACCAGGAGGTGGGGTTGAGCGAGCACACACACCGCAGCTGGTTCTCAATCTCCTGGTTGAGTCGTTCGCATTGTCCATTTGTCTGTGGGTGGTATCCAGAGGTGAGTTTAGTTTTAGATCCGAGTGATGAGCAGAAGTCCCTCCAGACCCTAGAAATGAACTGAGGACCTCGGTCCGAGAGAATCTCCATGGGGATGCCGTGGAGCCTGACCACATGTTGCACCAGCAGCTTCGCAGTTTCCTGTGCTGAAGGAAGCTTAGAGAGTGCAACCAAATGGCAGGACTTAGAAAATCTGTCAATTATAGATAAGATTACTGACTTGCCTTTTGATGGGGGCAGTCCGGTAACGAAATCCAAGGACAGATGGGACCAGGGTCTGGAGGGGATGGCCAACGGTTGAAGGAGTCCTGATGGTGGCTGATGTGATGACTTGTTCCGGGTGCAAGTGGAGCAGGCGGCAACATAGTCTTTAACATCCTTGTGCAACGACGGCCACCAGTAGTACCGCCGGAGCAGCTCTATCGTGCGGCTGACTCCGGGGTGACAGGACAGTCGTGACGTATGACCCCAGCGTAGAACAAGCCCACGGACGGCCGTAGGGACGTAGGTCCGGTTGGGCGGTCCACCCCCTGGGTCTGGTTCGCGCAGAAGTGCGGCACGGACCAACCGCTCGATCTCCCACGTGACCGAGGCCACTACGCAGGAGGAGGGCAGGATGGAGGTGGGCTGAGCTGGAGGGTCGTCTTGTTGAAATACCCGGGATAGTGCATCGGGTTTAACATTTTTGGATCCAGGTCTGTAAGAGATGTTAAGGTGAAAACGGGAGAAAAACAATGACCAACGGAATTGACGGGGGTTTAGTCTCTTAGCTGCCTGGATGTACTCGAGGTTCTTGTGATCAGTCCATATGATAACTGGCAGTTCCGTGCCCTCCAGCCAGTGACGCCACTCCTCCAAAGCCAGCTTAATGGCGAGTAGCTCTCGGTCACCGATGTCGTAATTCTGCTGGGTAGGGGTGAACCGCCTAGAAAAGAAAGCACATGGATGTAATTTGCCGTCCGTCTTGTCTCGCTGGGACAGAACAGCTCCCACCCCGACGTCGGAAGCGTCTACTTCCACCACGAACTGGACGGAGGTGTCGGGGTGGGTGAGCACTGGTGCCTGGGTGAACCGTCGTTGCAGTTCCACGAAGGCATCTTCCGCCGCCTGACTCCACTGGAACGTGACCTTAGTGGATGTGAGTGCAGTGAGGGGTGCGGCGATAGTGCTGAAACCTTGAATGAACCTCCTGTAGAAGTTGGCGAACCCCAGGAACCTCTG
>SSNP01000045.1:2109429-2286221 GCA_006937955.1 Pachypanchax playfairii
AAGAGTGCCATCTGGTGTTAGGTGCAGGACTTACATGAACCGGTGAGGAGGAAGAGCTAGGGGTATGACGTACCCGGAAGTGCCCTCGAGTCCGGCGGTCTAACCGGGTCGCTAGACTGATGAGCCCATCGAGTGTCCTTGGTTCCTCCCGGCTAGCGATATCTTCTTTTAAGCTCTCCGAGAGGGCGTTATGGAACACACTACGTAGGGTCTCGTCCGTCCAGCTAGTGCGGGCAGCCAAGGTCCGGAACTCGAGGGCGAAGTCCGCCATGTGTTGCGGACGGGGACGAAGGGCGAGCAGCTCCCGCATCGCGTCCTCCTTCGTTCCGCCGTCCGAGAACGTGGTGGTGAAGGCTTCCAGGAACTGAGGATATGGAGAGGTTTCAAGAGGATGAGTGTCAATGTATGCGTCTGCCCACCTGAGAGCCTTGTCCCTTAGCCAGCCGACGATGAAGGAGGTCTTGCTGGCGTCGGAGCGGAAGGCGTGTGGAGCCCGGCTGAAAATGATCCGGCACTGTCGGAGGAACCCTCTGCAGTCCTTGGGTTCTCCATCGAAGGGTGCCGGATCCGGGATGGCTACCTGCCGATAGCCGGTCTCCTCAGGTGGGTCAGATCGCGCCGTCGCTGTCGCTGCTGCTGCTGCTGCTGCAGGAGGAGGAGATTGACTGCGGGAAAGGCGAGACATGACACTGGTGAGTTGTTGTGTAAGACTGTGGAGCTCTGTGGATAGGTTAGCTTGCGTTCTCGCTATCTCCTGCATGAACGCATCATGCCTTCCCAGCAGTATCCCCTGCTGGGTGAGTGCGGTCTGAAGCTGGGTCTGAGAGCTCTCTTGGCCAGTTTGTTCTGTCATGGTTCGTACCAGGTGGGGTTGTTGACGAGCTCTCAAAGTGACCCAAACTCCAGACACACACAATGCGAGGAGACAGCGCTCACGGTTAACAGTGTTTATTATATACAGTGCTCCAAGTATAATACACGTAAACAATGAATGTGCAGATGAAAACTCAGGACGGGCCTGGTGCGGGACAGGAACGGTCCTGGGGTTGTGAGAGAGAGAGGGGTTAGTGACAGTTGGAGAAACCAGCTGCGGCGTGCGGGGATTGTGCTCGCTCAACTCACGGTTGTGTGAATGATGTCCGGGTTTGAGGAGAGATCCTAGGATGCTGCCGCAGGGGTGGTGAGCCAAGCTGTCGGTAATCCGTGTGTGAGATCCGGGTCCGAGTGCTGAGTGCGCAGACGTGACTGCGGCAGGGGTGACAGCAGAACGGTGACCGGTGAGGTGTGGACCAGAGGAAGCCAGAGACAGACAGGGAGCCAGAGGGAGAGAGCTGGTCGCGTAGTACCGCAACGGAGCTCTAGGAAGTTCCCGTGTTGAGCCAATCCTCACTATGAGCGATTCGAAATCCACGCTGGAGGTTATGCTGTCAGGAGAGGAGCTCCAGTACAGCAGGCTGAACATAAGGGAAAAGAAGGCAGGTTAATACTGCGAAAATACTCTCTGATAATACTGCTCACTAGCCACTCTGTACCACGTAAAGTTGCGGAACAAACTGGCGTCTGTCTCTTGTTCCTCCTCTGCTTAAGTACCCAGCTCTCCTGAGCTGGGTAACGATCCACACCTGAGATCAATGATCCTCTGCTGCCACGCCCTGCAAGACAGTCAATTCCACTCACCACCACCAGCAGCAGAGATCCTCACACTTCTGTGACAAAACTTGTGAGAACTAGACTTCTATTTACACTCAGACTGTAGAGATATTCATGTTTTTTTGTTTTCACAGAATGAAATTAGTTTTGGGCATTGCAATATCCAAAGAGCTGCACTTTTGGCAGCTCTACAATGACGTGTTAATCCAATCTGAAAACAACAGTGTTGATTTGATTAGTTATCACAACTTTATGCAAACAACCATCCAGCCATTGATTTTCTCTGCTTATCCAATCTCCTGCATGGTTGTGGGGGTTGTTTCCCACCTCCAGCGATCCCTAGGTGAGAGACAATAACCTCTGGACAAGTTACCCGTCCATTCACACACACGCTCACTCCAGGGGACAATTTAGAGTTCCAATTAACCTACATGCATGTTCTTGGTTTGTGGGAGGAGACCAGAGTCCACTGAGAAAACCCACACATGCCCAGGGAGAACATGTAAACTCCATATAAAAAGACCGGAGGTAAAGTTTTATTCAAACATGATGTGAGCCGACCATCAAAACAAGGTCTGATATGTGTAAATAAAATGTTTTAGAAAATCTGAGCGTTGAAGTAGAGGAAGAAAGTTAAAAGAAAAACATACACTGTCATATAAAGTCAACAATACTATGCATGTAGTAAATTTGTAGACACACAATCTTTTATCTGCAGGCAAAACAGCTTAAATGACGAGCACAGAGTAGCGTGACCTTTGTGCTAATTTATTTTCCGCTATGAGTCAAGTTACAAATATATAACGTGTCTGTACGAAAGCTTTTGCGTAACTGAAGCTTCCGAAAAGTGATGAGAGCGAAAACTTGTTTTTCTTTTCTGACTGTAGCTGAATATTACAAAAACTTGCACAGCCTTGAGTTTTGGTGTGTATTCAGACCTGCAAAGTAAAAGTTTAAAATGATCCATCAAATGCGGAGAAGAAAAAAATAAGATGCTACCTGTTATGTCTTTCTTTTCATCTGGTTTGATAATTGTAATAGTTGCAGATAAAATGTGTAAATGTGCTTTTTTTTTTTTAAATCTACCTCAATGCATGCTTGATTTATTGATAATCCAGGATGCTTTTTTTTATGGACAAAAACACTTTGAAATTTGACATAATGTTTGTTCTGGTCATGAAGGAACCTCTGTACTTGAATCGAAGGACCTTGCTGAGAATAATATAAAAGAGCTCATCATGTTGTCTCTGCATAGCCTGTTCCTCTCTACTAGACAAGAGCAGAAAAATAGATGTCCGGGAAGCCCAAATATGGTCAGGCAATGATGAGGTGTGCAACAGATGAGTCATCCTGCAGACTCCCACACTCCCAGAACCGAACATGTGTGCAAGACAGAGATGGAGAGTGATCCGAGTGAGACTGCAAGAGAATAAAGAAGTAAAAGCACTGCATAAACTCTATAAAGTAAATGTTAAATCCAAGTAATAGTGTTCACATTGTGACATGCACATGTTTCCTCAGAGGGAATAATGAGAGCAGAGAACAACAGCAATGATGGTGCATTACTTTGGTCTCTGCTCTCTGTGATAAAAGCTCTTTGCACTGTTCAAACCTGCAGCCGGCAACTTTACGCAGAAACACTGCTCGACGTGTGAGCATCGTTCAGTGCATACAAAGTTAAAGTGCTTCTAATAAATGTCTGCACGTCCCCAAAAAACAAACATGATTTCAGGATCGCATTTATGCATTTATCACATTGTTCACACAAATTTGGTGATGCATGAGTGAACTGACAATATTTTTTCCCAATTCTGCAGCATTCGTGTGATGCTTTTCGTATAATGGAAAACAATGTTGCAGAAGGGATGAAAGCAAAAAGAAATATATAACTGCAGCTTCAGAATGAAAACCAGTGAGAATAAACTACCAACCTGAATGAAGATAAATTCAAACTAATCTCAATAAGTTGAAAATAAATCAAATCAGCTTTAAAATGTAAATGTAGTCTAGAAAAAAGAAATTAATTCAAAATTTCAGTTTAATTGCTTGTATTTGGTATTAATTTTATTTTATATGGGGGATTATGGATTATTTATGTCATTCTTCACATAAATGATAAATAATATAAACACCTGTTGTTCAGTGAATATTTGTTACATTTTATTGCAAAGACAAAGAACTTTATAGAGATTAAAATGCAGATGTAAAAACCACATATACAGTTTGGAGTTTTTTGTATCTTATTTTATTGTGTTTTATTTCTTCACATTGATTGTCAACAGATCAAGACTGTGATGTCATATTCTTGAGTTTTTTGTGGTCATTTGTTTCTCGTTTCATCTAGTTTTGTATTTTAAAAAGTTTTGTAAACTATTTTTCTTTAAAATCTGCTCTTCTGTTCCACATAATTGCATCTACAGTACATTTACAGTACAGTACAGATACTTGTTGTACCTTTCACTTCACTAGATAGAAGACCAAAACTTTCTATTTCTTTGGTTTTTGTTTTCATTTTTTAATCTTCCAAGAAAATGTTAAATAATGTCTCTAATAGCTGAATGAGTTGTGTCAAATGTTACTTTTCTATATATTTTATTATTATATATTTACGTATTTATTATTATTTGAATGTTTATTTATATATTTTATCTATGTAATTTTCCTTTGGGGATTAATAAATTATTTTTTTGATTTGATATAATAAATATGTAGATATCTTTTAAAGTAGGAAATGTGGCATACATTTAAATTTGTTTCTATCTGCTCAGACGAAAACATAACCAAATTAAATAAATCCTTCCACCTACATTTCAGTATTAATTAAACAAGTGTGTCCTGTAAAACGACAAACATGCTCATTTTTGTGTCGGGTTCTGGGGTTTTGTTTGTTTTATTCCATGTTGTAGTTTTTGTTTTTTCTGTAGTTGTGTTTTCTTTTCCAGTCATCGGTTATCACTCTGTGTTTTATATTAGTTTAGTCTTGCCTCGTATTCAGTTCTCCTCCCGTATCTGAGTCATGTTTGATGTCATTGTCACTGTCGGGTAGTTTCAGGTTTTCTTTTATTTTGGTAACGTTTTGACTTCCTGTTTTCCTGCATGGTGTCTTAGGTTCCTTGATTGTCTGTTGTCATTTCCTGTTCCTGTTCCTCCACTCCCAGGTGTGTCTCGTTACTGTGATTAGTTCCTGTGTTTGTTTCCCCCATGTCCTCAGGTGTTTTGAGTTTGTGATCAGTTAGGGTTTTGTATTTAAGTCCAATGTGTTTGTCAGTCAGTGTCGGTTTGTTTTCTCTGTCAGCACCGTAGCCATTCCTTGCCTTAGCTCTTAGTCGTCGCCCTCTGTCTCTTGTTATTCTCAGCATCCCAGCCTTAGCCGATGTCTTCGCCCCCGCCTCTGTGATTAGCTTGGTTCTGTTCCTCCCCTTCGTTACCCTCCTGGATTATTGGATTACTTTTGTGTTGTTTAACCCTTTGGACTCCTCACCCCTCATGTAAGTTTATTTTGCTGCCCTGTCAGCATTTTACTTTCTTCATTAAAACCTTCTTTTGTCCCTATTCCCGTTCAGTTGTGTTTTCCCTCCCACACTCACTGCACCTGGGTCCAGCATTACAACCTCAAAACGTGACACTTTGGTGACAGTAAATGTTTGTATTCTCTACATTTAACTTGTTTAGTGATTCTTGCTCCAACTTCAGCATGTTTTTCCTGTTTGCAGGACTTAAGCTTAACCTGGCTCTTCCAGATCTATGTGTAGCCCCGTGCTACACATAGATCTGGAATTGCTCCATCTGAAAAAGGGGAGGGGCCATCTGGTATAATATTTTGAGCTGATTCGAGGACTCCAGCTGGTGCCAGCCCTTGTCTTTAGCCAATCAAGGTCTTGCCGAATTCAGTCAGGAGAAAAGCACACACCAAGAAATGCTAAAACAGATTCAATAGCTGCTTCTACATCTACATCCACCAGCGCAGCCATGTTTGTTTTGCTTTGCTTGGGCACTTGCTGCTATCGTCACACCTGAACACCCGCCCCAAAACACAATGCTAACACATGATTGGTCCAAACCACCAGTCAGACGGTTTAGTTGGAGCGGTACAAGATGGATTTTCATGGGTTTGGAAAACTCCAAGTCTTGTGAGAATCTTGCAGCACATGGTTGACTTCATGCATGCATGCATGTTAACGGCAATGCATGTAAAGATCTAGCTAAAAGGACGTAAAAATCATAAATAAACTGTACTCATAAAATTATAAAGAGCCAGTTGTCTGTCTTTTGTTAGTGAAGAGAGATAAAATGTTATTAATATCATACTTCTTGTATAACTGTCCCACGTTTCAGGTACAGATGGAGAGTATTTTTTGATATTCATATCACTTTTCAGCTCTAATTATACTCCTTTAATATCATCCACCTGGAGGACAAATAAAAAGCTGTGATATCACTTCTTTTCTTGTTGCCTGTCTTTGGGGAGACGGCCAAAACACGAGGGACACTGTGCCAGTTTTAGTGTATTAACATTCATGTTTCATGCGGAAACCTTGAGACTGTACTTCTGAGATAAATTGAACCTGTTGAGCTTTATTTATACCAACATTAAAACAAGCTGTATTTATTCTCCAGAGAACACATGGCAACACGTCATGGATTTATTTATTTTTTTTACTTTCTAATCTGTTTCCTGTGTGTGAATAGTTTTAAATAAACGAAAAACATTTTAAGATTTATTATGAAATCCAGAGTTCTGTTTAAAACTAATCATGCTGGAATAAAATGCATTTTGTTGAGTAATGTGTCTGAAATAATTAGTTTTATTTTGGTCCTTGTGTCTGTATTTTTAGCTATCATTCTACTCCTTGTGTACTTCACTCAGGTTTTATTCCCAGAATTCAATTTTCCTCTGGATCTAGTCGCTTAATTGCTCCACAACTCATTTTTATTTGTTGATAACCCTTCCATTTATAAAGTCTCCCCAGGTTTTCTGCTGGTTTTCAGCATGTTTTGTCACAGTTTGTGTAGAAAGAGGAACCAAACACAAACATGTAAAGAATATATATTTTTATAAACATAAAAAATGATATTGAATGGATGGAAATGATTATTTGCTGTTACAGAACAGATTGAACAAAGGGAAATATTGACAGGGAGGGATAATCAATAGCAGCTAAAAACAGGTGTAAACTAAAAGCATAAAGTGCTTATAAAAAATAAATAAATATGAGTAGCAGGAAGTAAATTGAAAAAATGGAAACAAGAAAACAAAAACTCAAAGACCATGACATTAACATCAGAAAATGAAAGAGGATCCTTCGTCTTTTAGATCCTCTTTACATCACACTTCTGCTTTTTTCTCTCTCTCTCTCTCTCTCTTCAAATTGAAGCGAAAATTCTTTCACTTTCTGCGTGTTTTTTTTAATTTAATGTCACTCTTTCATTGACTCAGTAGGTGATCCATCAGCATCGAGGCCAACGCTGCTTTGTGCTGATTCTTTCTGCTCTCAGTTGCTTGGGATTTACCACACTACTCATCAACAGGTAACACCATGTATGTCTTTCCTGCTGCTGAATCGCTCTCCTCCAAAAGAACCTGTTCAGGAGAGGCCTTCCTCTGGCACTCAGAGCTGCGAAACTACCATGACTCATCCTGCAACATGCCCACAGATATCTCTCTATCTCTCTTCTGTCTATTAAATTCGCACCACCTGGCCTATCAGCGCCTAATGAATCTAAGTCCTTTTATTGACACGATGATGACTAAGAACAGTTTGGTTTGTCCTTTAAGCTCGTTTTGTTTGTGGTTGTTGTTGCCTGAGAGTGACAAACAGCAGGGAAACCTCCATCGGACTACGCCGGATGTTTTGTTCTTGTTAAATTGCTTGTCTTCCCGAAACAAAATGAACACTTTTACAAATAACTTGACGCATACGTGAAGAGCTGATTTCAGTCTGACACAGATCAGATGAAAGGATTCAGTTCAGCTTTGTGAGATGTGGGTATAAAAAAAATCTATTTCCTGTCTCAACTCAAGTGTCAAAATTTCTTTCCATCTTTCTTTTTCAGTGACCAAATTGATCACCAAAACAATATTGCTGCCACGCAGGATGTCCACAAACCGCGGTGATAAACGGAAATTGGAGAGTGTAGCAGAGTTTATGACCCACTGTTGAGCTCAGTAGGATATTGATTACCCGGAACAGAATTCTTTGTGTCTGCATTGCTGAGTTTGCACTGTGTGAAAGTGTCTGATTCTTTAGAGTTCTTCCCAATATATTTCTTCTTCCTGTAAAAAAAATGGTTCTAGAGTCATGTCACTCAAATTATTAGTGTCTTTATTACCACTACCAGATATGAGACAGTTACATTGTTGAGTTTTTTTCTTTTTTTTTTAGGTCTGGGGTTTTGTGTTTGTGTGTAACTCATGAATCACTCTTCAGATTCTAATGAAACTCTCAGTCTTCATTAGATCTACAACTGATTAACTTCTGGAGTCAATCCACCACAGCTAATCAACCTTAGCCAACAGGAAAGGAATTATTTGATATGGTCCTAGCAGAGAGTCCTTCCCAACACGTCTGAAAACTAACAGATTGTTTGAGATCTTTGAAACTTTTCTATTAGCTACAGGACTCAGTCATGTTTATCTGTTAGCAAAATATGCCACAAACTTAAAGCTAGATTGTATTGAAACCTCATGAAAGTCATTAATGGGTGTAAACTTACAACTAAATCACATTTGGAGTCAATCCAGTTCAAGATGGCCTCCACCTTTAATCTCAGCAAACACAAAACATGTCAGCAGCTCAGTTTTACAGTTATAGATTTACATTTTCACATGAAAGTAGCTCTGGTATACAACACCTGAGCCAAGTTGCATGAAACTATGCAGATGAATGACAGCAAGTGTGATGCTTACCATCATGACATTCCCCAAAGAAGTTCCAAATACTGTCCACAACACTGTCCAAAGTAATATCCTTTTCACAGCTGCATTAACTTCTATAGACCTTTAATTTTGATGAATCATTTGGAGAAACATCACATTTCCTCACTTGTTGCACTTTAAAAGAGGGCAAACTGACACTTTTAACAAATAAAACACAATATCTTTCTTAATATTAATCATCCTCCATAATTTGTGTGTACAAGAACTTCATTAGAAACATAAAAAGATTCCCATGCTTGTTCACCTAATGTGTTATTTTCTCTGATGACTGCACAGCTGGCAGAGGAGGTGACAGAATTAAATTAATTCCTGCAAAACATCATGTTACTGAGCATTACCAGAAAGAAAGTGAGTCTGGCTCTTTTTTTTTTTCTCTGTTGCTGATTTGGGCAGGAGCAGAATGTGTCCCTGTCAGTCTTATAGTAGAACAAACAGACTCCCTATGAAAGCCTATTATAGGTGAGTGTGACAGTTTGCTGCCACACCAAACTGACAGTCTGCTGTCAAAACAGGAGTTTTTTATTTTTTCAAAGCAGTGGAAAAATAGCCAGATTTGTTTTTAAATGAGTCCCTTTACTGTGCATGGAAACTCTTCCTGCCTTGTAAATTAGTTGCAGAGGTACAAACAAGAGAATGGCTTAGAGTGAAAGCAATAAAGAGGAAAACAAGTCTTTAAAGAAACTTTAAATGTACTCTTGACTCTCCGGCTTCAATTTATGTGTTTAGGAGTCTGTTTTTTTCCCATTGTAAACATGCCCCTGCTGTAGAAAAGTAAAAAAAAATGATACAAATATCATTTGTATCTAAAGGGTACCCAGTATTTTTGTGTACAGTTAAAAGTATTTGTGGATAAGAGCTCATGTAATTACATCTGGAAAACCTCTTTTCATGCTCGTCTTTCTTCTCATCTGTCAGGAGGGCTCTTATCTTGAAGCGAAGGGAGACAGCACCATGTTCTTCTTTGTAAATCTATTACTGAGACTTCAACCACACAGGGAAGGGTGATGGCTGCGGGTCAGCTGAGGAAATGGAGACAGGAAGGAGACACAGGAAGTCCTTGTATAAGCTTAACACAGTTTTATTTTAAACTTCTTTCTTGGGTGTGTATGTGTGTTTGTCTGCCTTATGTCAAGTATTTTAATTATTATATAGTATTTGGGGAAAAAAAATCTTAATTTAAATTGTTTTTTTTTAAGTAAATGTTGCTAATGTATGTTTACTATGATTTTACATTTATCTGCACAGACCTGCAAACATTGGATTTCTAGTTTATTCATTTCTTCATGTTTTAGCTCATAAAAGCAACTAATATTTAATGCAAAATAAACTTTGCATTGAGTTCAAATCAATATGTGCGTCTAATGTGATTTTGCATGTAAAATAAAAAAGCATCCAAAGTGTTAGACTGGCTTTTTGTGATAGTGTAAAGTTATTTGCATGTAGGTGTCACATTTTCATCAAAGCATTTTTCTTCATTTTGACAGATTTGACAATCTCCTTGTTGACTGATTATTGCACAGCTTGTTTCTCTCCCACTGATAAAAACCACAATTTGTCCAATTTTGTTCAGCATTTTTTTTTTTTTCTGTTTTCATGTGGCCCAGGTGCATTTGAGAAAAGATGAACTGCTGCAGTTTATCTTCATTGTACAGTCAGGAAGACTTAGGCCCATTTAACAGAGCCGTGTATTGCCTGCTGCTTTGTGAAGAGTGATTTGCAGGCATGGGACTTTGTAATTGGCTTTGGAAAAGCTCCAACTCTCTATTCTCATTGTTACTGTGCCTGTCCTACTTCTGCTCTATACTGATAAAAATGAAATAAGTGACAATGACAGAAAATTACAAGCTGATTCACGGGAAAAACATTTAAATGTGATAAAATATCAGCATCTCTCCTTTCATGACTGTTTCTCCTTCTCATGCTTGCTTTCAAACAGTTTTGTAACCACAGCGAGCGAGTTTGCAAAATAAAGCCAACGATGTGAGCGGCATCTCAATCAGTTTGATTCACAGCAATCTGATTCTGTCACAACACATGAGCTTCTGGACAAACTCATTATGCAAGCACCTGTTGAGTGCAGGGGGGGAGTTCCTCTGTGAATTACATGATGCTTTGAGTCAAAGCTGAGCTCAGACTTTAAGCCTTAATATGCATAATAACTAAGACATCAACACTGAGCCTTCGACTCTTAAATGTGGATTTATTCTCCACAAACTGCAGCAAGCACAGAGACTAGAGCTCACGCAGAGATCAGACTGAGGGAAATGTTTTCATCAAAATCAATTAAAACTCATCAGCTCTCTTTATTTATGCAAGGTCTGCACATCCTAACTGTTTTCTGAAAGAGTTACAGCCATGCAAAGGGATTTTCTTATTTATTTATTTATTATTTTGCAGTGAATTAGTTAAATTGGAGTCTTGAAGGGTTTTCATTTGAGTGTGACACTGGCACAGCCTGCAGCAGCTTCACCTAAAAACAGCACCATCTAGGGTTCAGACAACAGCATAGCTTACAGTGCATAAAAGTAGAATTAGAGATATAGAAACTACTTTCATTAAGTCGTTTCTGCTTATCGTAAGCAGGTTTTATCTTGCTTAAATTCAGTAAAAAGTGAAATCCTGCAGATATTGATTATTTGTGCTTCCCATAACAGCATGAAATAGTCAGAAGTGAAACTTTTGAACAACAATAAAGCACCAGCCGTGAAACAACATCCTGAAGTTACAGAAAAAAAATTTTACATCCTGTGAGGGAGATTTCTAAATATGTGGAGATTCGCTTCGGTTTGCATTTGAAGTGAAGCTTTTTTCTGGCTGTTTAAGTGCATCGTGTTGCCTCCACAATATCTGCATGAAGAGGGCTGTCCCAGAACGAAGTGCGGAGGCATGAGGCCTGTAGGTCTAGTGGTGATTCCTCAAAACTTTTTTTTTTTTTCTCTCACTCATTCTGTCTTATATGGGCATTTGTTTATATAACTGCGCCTGCATTAGCCCACGCCTCCCTCACAAATGAGCGCTGGCGGACCAGGAGTTATTCAAGGTTCATAACCATCAGGGCAACATTTTGGGCTTTTGTTGTTTTGTAGGAAGTTGTTGCATTAATGTTCCATTTTTTCCTACTTTTGCTGTATTCATACAGTTGTATTAGCTCTGCTTTAGCAGCTGGAGGTTAAATACACTTATATAAGGACAGTTCAGTAAACAGCAGACACCCTGTATCCTTGTTTTGTTTTTTATCCTGAGACTGTCTGGTGTTTTTCCATCCACTGTTTGTCCATCAGCTCATTACTTCTACAGGTCCCCGCTCCAATTAAGTATAAAGAGAAAGGGAAGTTGTTGAACACTGAGTTAAACTCGCCTTAGCCTCTCACATGCTGGTTGTCTAATAGACTATTTGATTGCTCGGCTGGATATTAATTTGGAACATCCATGGAAAAGTACACAACCCAGAGATGAAGCGTGAACTAGCAGGACGAGATTAACTCATGTTTTTGTTTTTGGGAAAGTTTTTTTCCAAGGAAGTGACACAACTCTCCCCCTTTAATCAGCTTGTTGAGAGATCCACCCTAAAATATGATAGAAAAACATCACTCCAATAACACAGCAGATAATATGACAAACATTATATGAAAGCAAGTCAATAACAAGATGAGAATTACCTGAGAAATAATGTAATTACAGTATAAGGTCACGAATGGAGGGTTGTAATAGCTGTAATCTATGAGATAACAGAAGTGTGTGGGATCAAATCACTGCGTGACAAAATGCTCACACACGTAGTATACAGTATTATTGTGATGTGATGTACAAGACTTTGTTTTGTGGTGACACATTTCACTCGTACGCATGTGTCAAGGGGGGAAAAAAATCACAAATGTTGTTGTTTTTACTCAGGATGCCGACGTCATAGACCCGCTCGCTGACATCAGTCCAAACAACAAACACGGTTTTTCTGCAGGTGCTTCACTAACTCTGTGAAATGTGATTAACTGGAGCTCACAGAGGGGAGTTTGACTCTCTGCAGAATGTTCAAAGAATTGGAGTTATTTCTAATTAAAAAAGTCTCGAAAAGCCTCACCTTTTTTTTTTTTTCCTTTTTTTTCGCAAAATGAGAAGCCGTTTGAAGCTGGACCCTGGGAATATTCTGGTTAAAATGTGATTAATAAAAAAAAACAGAAAATATAATAAAGTACATTTTATAATTGCATAAAAATAACTGAATGGGGATTTTTTTTAAAACAATCAGGTGATTAGAAGGTCAGTACAGCACCTGTTTAAATTAGCCTTTTGGATAATAACTTCAAATCAGAGACTCATCAAGCAGGATTGTTTTGTTTCTTTTTGATCAAATGTACTTGGGTTATATGAACAATAATTCTTCAATTGTACTTCAAAAACGCCGACTGATCTATGACCTGCGACCATCAAGCTGCTCCATCAACTCAGTCTCTGCTGTGAGTTATTTGCCATAACGGAATCGGAAATAACATTTGTAGTATTTTTTTAAGTGACATATTTGTGAATATTCCTCCCCAAAACTGACTCTTCACTCCTCCAACACTTGAGTAAACTGATAAACATTATTAGAGGAGAAAGAACACGACTGATGATCACTGCTACCAGTTTTTTTTACACTTCCTGACTCATGCTTGGACAGTCATTTATTTATTATAATTCCTTTTTCTTCCACACGTGGAGTTTTGCTAGAAAAATCGAGCCAGCAGTCAGACACCCACGTCAGGTTATCCCTTTCACACTTAGAGAACTACCCAGATCCGCCCACAGTCCCCGGAGAGAGAAACCAGCGGCAAGAAGGGAGGGAGGGAGTGATGGAGGGAGGGAGGGGACGCCTGTTCCTGTGTGCACACGTCTTCTTGTGTGTGAGAGTGTGTATTACTGAGTGAAAGAGTGAGAAACAGACAGGCAGCGAGAGGGTTTGCATTATCGTAATGTCTGCAGCTCATCTCAACTTTTAATTAGTTCACTCGTTATAACTACATCATGTTTTCTACATATAATACTTAAAAAAACTGACTGATGATTAATAACTTTAATAAAATCAGAATAAAAGGATCAACTCTGTTTAAAATACGCAAATAACTTTGTAAATCAATAAATTGTGATTATAGTTTTGTTTGATTACAGCATCATCACGTTGCAACAAGTCAAACTCTTGTGTTTGTGGTGACATTGTGTCGCATCAGTATTCAGAGTTCCTCTCTTGCACATTTATTCCGTTGATTCTCTTTCCGGTACCTTTTGGCTGTGCGTTCATATCTGCGTAGTTTGCTGCTCGTAATCGTTTGTCTCTGTCTCCCTGCACAGATCCCTCCCCTCCTCTTCAGATTCATGCGCCCTCCCTCTTCCTTGCGCTGACACACTCACTCTCACACTTACACGCGCGCACGCGCACTCACACAAACGCGTCTCCTCCGCACGCTCTCCCTCCCGTCTCGTTGCTGTCTCATTCACTTCGGTACACCATCCACGCACTGACTCCAACTTGGTGCCGGGGGGGCGGGGTTGGATATATACCTCCGAGTGGAGGCCACAAGCTACACTCAGACTGGACCCACTTGCAGTGCAAAGACCACAAGCAAGAAGACTCCGAAGCCGGGAGTAGAAGTACCAACATTTATTCTGGAGCTTAGAAGGAAAAGACAAGCGAAACCTCAACGTTTTTTTGTTCTTCACGGACTGTCTGCTGGAGCTCCGACACAACCAATTTGTCCCTCCGCTATACGCCAGTTTTATTCTGGATATAGCAGCTAAACAGAGTTGGTAGTAAACTCTTTGGAGTTTGGTTAGAGTCGATTTATTTTTCTTTGCTTGTGAGAGTGGACTGCACTGAAACTTGGGAGCGACCCGCTTCGGGTCGAGGTTTGGATCTGGCGCATCCTTTCAGCGGTTTCAAACACTGCGAAAGTTTTGGCCAGAGCGCAGATCTGAAGACTTTGAGTCGAGTCAGACTTTGAGACAACAAACTCAGCAGCTGCTACCCCTCGAGTCCAGATCCAGGACGAGCGGTTAGAGAGCCACTGACAAGACGTCAAAGAAAACTTTTCAAGGTAAAAAAAAAATGTCTTTGTGATCTATGTTCTCTTCTCCAGAATGTCTTGTTTGTTTGTTGAAGAGAAAACTGAAAGTTGTTGAGTTTTCTGAAAGAAGCTGAGTTTGTTTCAGCGGGTTTGATAAAGTTGAGTGTCGCTGTCCGTGGTGCTGAAGCTCTCAACTCTTTCTATGCTTCCTGAAACTAACCCAACACTACAAGCTTATTTATCTATTTGCTTTTATATTCCAGCTCTTGTTTTCACCTTCATTGCTCTAATGTTTATTCTACTGTATGTCTGATTTATCTGGAAGTTATTCAGTCACGTTGCTGCGTGTGCGCGGCTACTACTTCTTCTACACGTTGTCATGCTGCCGGGAGAGGTGATCTGACAACAGCAACAGAAACTTAAACTGAAGCTGTCATGAACAACTTTCTGCTTTTTCTCATTTTAGTTATAGATTTGGGTGTGGCTGTAGAAGACAGCGTCAATCTAATATAATGCAGAACAATTAAGGTTAAATTGTTTTATCTTTGTTGCTTTAACCAGTTTTGACAAGCTCCCTAACAAAAGGCTGAAGAACAGAATCATCTGGTCTCTATTAGAGGGAATACAGCTTATATCTTGTGCAACAGGTTACTATTAAACACTGCACATATCTAAGACTCTGTCCCATTATAAAGGGATGGTTATTTCTGCAGCTTGCAGTTCTTTTGTGTGGAATTGCTGTTTGGCTTTATACAAATATGCAGCAAAGTTTTTTGCACATGTGCAAGTTCTTGCACCAGATGCTGCAAAAAATAAAAAGCATGAGCAGTTTGTGGGAAAGTGATGTTCTGCAATAAATACAGAAACTGCTCAAATTTGCAAAAGAAAAAAGTAGTAAAGGAAAAAAGTATTATCAATAAACTCTTATATCTGTCATTTTATGTTGCACATACACACGCTGAATAAAATGATCATTCAACCAAGAAAAGATCCAGTTTTGAACATTCTAAATCATGCTGGAACATCAAAAGTTAACCTACAGGCATTGAAGGTGAAGTGATAGTAATAGGTCTGGTTCTTATCAGAACTGACTACGCAGGAATCAATCTGTGCTTTAGGCTGTTTCATAAATCTTTTCACAGTTTTCTGCTTCAGAACGCGCACAAATTACTTAAATAGCAGCATGCATTTATCAGCAACCAGTGACAATGACACATCGCTGCATATACCTGCACATCTCTCTTGTTTTTACTGTGCAATGTTGTTTCTCTTGCTTCTGCATTTAATGTGAGAGTAAAGCTGTGACTGTGTCGACACAATCTACTATAAAACTGTGCACTTCAGCAGAAACAGAAGGCATGTCACAGATGGCAAATACAGAGCTTTTGTGTTTTTCACACCGATCTGCAGAAAATAAGCCTCGTCTCCATAACAACAAACTCCTTGCTCTTTAGGCTGCCCACTATGCAAAAAAAAAAAAAAGAAAAAAATGCTGTTGACGACAGCAAATGGACAAGCAGGAGGAAAGGAGCAGACAGGTTGGGAGGGAGGGAGTGAGAGACTGTGAGGAGAGAGTTCTCCCGCCACAGCTGGACTTTTCTTTTGACTCCTTTCCCCATCAGATGCCCATTCATGGAGCTTCCGGTTGTTGAAGGGTGGGAGAGAGACAGCCAGTGACACAAAGCAGAGGTCTTTGCTGCATTGCTCACAGAGACGAGAGGAAAGGGTGGAGGGAGGAAGGGTTGAAGGGAGGCAGGGAGGGAAGTGAGGAACGCAATTATGAGTTCTCTGCATGAAAAGTGCAGGTGCTTCTCACAGTGGCTGTCGCTATAGGCATCAGTTGTGCTGCCACTGACACATCTTTATGACTGACTTCACATTCAAATGCCATCATTTACTGCAGAGTCTGAAATAACAGGCTTCCTTTAAAAAAAGGTATCCTGCAATTCCTGATCACATCTTGCACACATTCTCTGCACAGAAGCAAAAGTTTCCTTCTTAGAACAAGTTTAAATAATTTCTTTGCATGCATCAACTTCAATGCATCTTAATATGCAAATGTGATTTTTGCATATTCATTTATTCCCTGCCTTGTTATGCAGACACTGTTTCCAGAGCAATTTATGACATGTCGCTGCAGGATATACCGCCCGTCACCATGGTTACAGATGAACAATTTTTCCTGTTTACTGCTTAATAAGAGGAGTACATTGCACAAATAATGGCACTACTAAGCGTCTGCGTTGCCACTGGCGAAGCGTGTATGGACGTCAGACTGACGCACACAGTTAGGTGTGTGGGAGGAAAGAGCAAAAGCTTAGAGATGCCAGCTTGCTGTGAAGGACTGTAATTGCTCTGCCACAGCAATTATTTCCCAGGGAACGGGGTCTTTTAGATCATTGAACATACCACCAAGCACTGTGATACAGATCTGAGACAAATCACTGTTGCATAAATATTAGCTTAACAATAAGTCTAATTAAAATGCATCTCGTGAATATTGAAGAAGAAATGCATGGTATCTGGAAAAAACAACTCCTACCCTGCATGCTGATATCTGGTGTTATGGAGATGTTGGAGTTCACTAACACACTTTTACTATGTTTTTTTCCTCTTTTTTTCCTCTACAGATCCCTCTTTATGATTCAGATAACAAACTATCTGATGTATTAAAACACATTCGATCTTCAGAGGGGTTGCGAAGATAATCAAAAGATCTGAAATAAGTGCAGTAACTTGCAACAAAGAAAGAAACCTTATTAAACCAGTAACACCATCCTCTATCTAAGCCGACCTAATGGCGTGGTCAGCTCTTACCGGCCCCTGTGTGGCCCTTGTTCTGCTCTTCTTCGGTTTGACCTACTGCACTCCCTCCGGACCAGCCTCCGCCACCTGTGCCACCCTGGAACAGAGTCGCTTTTTTGGTGTGTTTTCCTCGACGACCACTCTGCACTCATCACCATGCTCCTGGACCCTGCAGAATCCCGACCCTCGCCGCTACACCGTCTACATGAAAATCACCAAACCCACTGACTCCTGCGTGCCTCGCCAGATCAGAACCTTCCAGTTCGATTCTTTCATCGAGACCTCCCGCACCTACTTGGGTATGGAGAGCTTTGATGAGGTGGTCAGGCTGTGCGACGCTTCAACTACTGTCACCTACCTGGAGTCTAGCAAGCAGTTCCTGCAGATCCGCAAGGTAGCACCAACCAATGCCCTGGAGACCATAGAGGAGGAGCATGGGGTCAGCGAGTTCAAGTCCGAGTTTTTGGTTGTGGGAAAGAGGAACCCAAGCATGCCTGCCTGCCAGATGTTGTGCCAGTGGCTGGAGAAGTGCCTGTCAAGTAGCACCCATGATTATCCCTGTGGCATCATGAACACCCCCTGCCAGTGTTGGGAGGTACCAAAGAGGAAGCCAGGAAGCTGCTACAGGGGCGGAGTCTATGTTGAGAAATGCTCTCCTGTTCCCAAAGACAACGGCCGCGATGCTGAGATTATCAGTAAGTTTATATCATGACCAGTTTGAGTTATATAAACTTTGAAAAGTCTAAGTAAAAGTTAAGGAGGTTGCATAAAATGTAACAAACAAACTCATTGAGTTCTTCAGCACTAAATGTGTTCACAAACTCTGCAGGCTGTCTGCAGACCTGCTATCACACAGAGTTAAAAGACTGTCTGAGAAGCAGCCGAGGGTAATGATCCATGTCTGCAAAACACTGAGATGTGCACAGCACCTCCATAAAGTAATGAGAAGTAAATCAAAGCTGTTTGAGATGTTTGCTAGAGCATCTCCAGGTCTAAGTGGCATCACCTCCTGAACCTCACACATTACTCAGTCTTCCATTTTGTTGAGTTTGAAGCTTGGTAAAGAGCACTGGGATATACGGCATGTTTGTGTGTTAGATCTAGGAGGACACAGAAAGAACACAAAGACCTCACAGTCAGCTGGCAGCAGAAATCGAAGTGCTGCATTTGAGGTTGTCATAGCAACGTGCCAGTCAGCCTCACGCGCCGTTCTGCCACAGTTCACACCGAGTACATCAAAGAAAACAATCACAACTTCAAATCAAACTTCCATCAGCTTAAGGGTTCACAAAGAAATGTCTTATTTCCAACATGAGAGAACTCATTGGATCATGCTTTTATTAAAGTTTCGCACAAATTCTGAGTTTGCAGCCTTGCTAAACATCTCTCTTCTTATTTCTTCCTGCAGAGGGCTGGGCCGGTTGGGGCCGCTGGTCCGTGTGCAGCCAGGAATGTGGTGGCGGAGTCCAGGTGCGCAGCCGAACCTGCCAGCCCGACGACAGCATGTGCGAGGGAACAGTTGAGGAAGGACGTGCTTGCAATCCTCAGCCCTGTATCGGTAAGCCTCCCCACCTGTAACTGAGTCATTAGATTAGAAACAGTGCTGCAGGTGGTGCAGTTTTAATGGAATAATTATTCAAACTCTTTTAGGCAAAGAGAGGAACAGGAGTCAGGGTCTGCGTGCCATTGTTGGTCTGACAAGAGACAACACTGATGACTCTACCTTTGGAGTTGTTGCACCTCAAACAGGTGAGATAATACAAGTAGATTACAGTGGGACAACATGTTCTCTTTAACTTGGTTAGTGTTTGATACTCATTTACTGGATTATTTTCTCAACAGATGCAAAGACAGATGAGTGGGCTCCCTGGAGCTCATGCTCAGTCACCTGCGGGGAGGGCTGGCAGAGCCGTACTCGCCTCTGCGCCACTTCATCCTTCACCACCCAGTGCACTGGAGCTCTGCGTGAGAACCGACCATGCAACAACTCAGTTGTCTGCCCTGGTGAGTGTGTGAACCTCTCGTGTGAGGTGAAAAATGTAGGCCCGTGTCATTTTTTCAAAGTACACAAAATTGGCAAAGTCATTATGTGTTGATAACTTCCTTCTATACAGCACCAGCCACAAAGGGAACGTAGATAATCATTTTTGAGCTTTCACACACTGAGATTTGAATTGTGGAGGGAAAAAAACAGCAATTCGTTCAAATTTACTTCATACTACCAATGTTTTTTTTTTTCAATAATGGGAGAGGATTCAAATATTCCTCAGATGATCCATGCAACTGTCTGACACATGACTCAGAGTCTTCATCACAAAACCCTATTGTGTTGTTTGTGTAGTGGATGGTGCTTGGGATGAGTGGACCCCCTGGAGCCTGTGCTCATCCACGTGTGGCCGTGGTTACCGTGATCGTACCCGCACATGCAAGCAGCCCCAGAATGGAGGAGAGCCTTGCCGGGGCCCCACTAGACAAACCAAGTTCTGCAACATTGCTGTCTGCCCAGGTGAGTCAGAACATCCTGAGCAGTTTTTAGGCTAGATTCTGATAGGTTGCATGAAAAAGATGCACGCTGTCAAAATCACATTACTTAAAAATACTTACTTATAATTATTTTAAAATCTATTGATTCAGAGTAAAATACTTAACCCTTCATTGCACTGATTCATTTATGAGAGCTAATTGAATCACTCAATTGTATCACCATCATCACTACTGCAGTGGCAGGTTGCAATTACATCTGACTCACCAGAATAAAAGCGCCTGAGGGTATTAGTAAGTGGCTTTGTAACAGCTGAGTGTGACTCATGTTGAGCTCATGATCACTCTGCCCAGTAGAAGTTTTTGTTTTGTGCCACCTACTCATGTGCAGGAAATATGTAACTATGATATATATTTTTTTCAACTCGTCCTTATAAGTTTTAATTGTCGTCATTAACACGCTCATGGCTTTATTTTATTTATTTTTTCTCTTTAACTATTAGTTTAGTCCTGCTGCAGTTGCAGCTTAGCACCACTAGATGTCTCTGTTTTCCACAAGACATGATGCCAAACAGAAAGAGGTCATGATTGGAACAATGATTGTGGATGTCATTTGAAAATGAAAGGCTTGGGAAATTAAGTTATGATTAATAGCAATTTTAGCAGTAATAGAAATCTTGATTTTGAGAGCCTTTTTTTAGGAACAAGCACTTTTTGTGCTTTTTAACAATCTTCCAAGGCAAGATTTAATAGCAGTTATGATTAAATTGCTTTTCCATTTATTTTTGTCTTAATATTTCAAGACTTCTAGGAGATAGTTGGTATTCTTATGTCCATCTCCCCTTCATTAAAAACTCAAATATAGACTTCTCTGATTTTTTTTTATTGCTGACACATTATACTTACATAATTTCCCTGTTAACATTTCAATTTAACACCATCAACGAAATGAAATAGACTAATCCTGATGGCTGTAAATGTTTAAACTTGACTTTAGATTTAAATCAAGTTGAACTCCTGCTTGAAGCGCAGATAACTCATCTCTAACTTTCCATTTTAGTTCAACTCAGACTAAGTAGGTCATGTGAAATGTGAATGGCATCAGTGATTTTGCCATGATGTCTACGGCCCCAAGGGTCCGTCTTGTCCTCTCACTGGCCGTAACTCTGCTGTGTCTGCGCTCCTCTGCTTCCCTCTAGTGGACGGATCCTGGAATGAGTGGTCTGCCTGGAGCACATGTTCTGCTACTTGCTCTAACGGAACCAAGCAGAGAACCAGAGAGTGCAACGGACCATCTTATGGAGGATCTGAGTGCCATGGGGGGTGGAAAGAGACCGCAAACTGCTTCCTGAAAGAATGCCCTGGTAAGAAAATAAAAGTTTATTTATTCAAATGGAAATAAATTAGGCAAATAGTTTAGATTTACAAATCTTAAATATGCTCTGTAGTAAATGGAACCTGGCATGCATGGACCTCATGGGGAGGCTGCAGTAAGACTTGTGGAGGAGGGATCCAGCAGAGACAGAGAATCTGTGAAGGGCCTTTCTTTGGAGGAGAACCCTGCCCCGGTGAAACAAAAGAGCAGAAGCGCTGCAATGAGAAAAGATGTCCTGGTCAGTAGCTCCAACACCATAAATAACCAAAATCTGAGCAAAAGTTGCACTCAGAGGTATAAAATTCAAGAAAAAAAAACTCATCACTGCATGTCTGATCACTTCATCCCTTTAGAGCCCCATGAGATTTGCCTTGAGGAGAACACCGGCGATGTTGTATGGAAAAGAACCCCTGCTGGTGATGTGGCTGCCGTTGCCTGCCCTGCTGATGCCTCAGGTACAGAGACAGTCTGGACATTGACTTACTTTGACGTTTTAACTTTTTGCATATTATACTTTATAGAATGTTATTAACTTTTCTCCATCAACAGGTCTGATTCTGCGCCGCTGCACCCTTGACGCTGTTGGACTCGCCTCTTGGGAGAACCCAACTTACACCCAGTGTGTCTCAAAGTACTACGAGAACATTCAGACACTGGTAAGTCCTAAAAACAGGATTAAAATGCTAAATTCAAAATCGACTTAATGTGCAGTCAAAGGTTCAGTTTAACCTCTTGCCTCTGTGTTTTGCAGTCAAGGGACTACATCTCCAAAGCACAGACGGGGCAAAGCATCGATGGCATCGCTGAAGTGATTTCACGCTTGAGATTCTCCTCTGATGAAAAGGCCAAGTACAGCGGTGACCTCTTGGCTGTCATGGAAATCCTGAGGAACACTACAGAACTGTACAAAGGAACCAGGCTGAGACTGAGCAACGCTGATGTTGAGGTAACCACAAACTCACATGTACATATTTACAAATAATAACATTCAGCACACACTGTCTAATCATCTCTGACACAAAAATAACATCTAATTAAACTGGATTTTGTATCTTCTTACAACTTATTCTCTTTTTTTTTGTTCAATAATCTGCAGAATTATGTCCAAACCATCAGCAACTTACTGAAGGAGGAACATCATGACAAATGGGAAGAGGCACAACTGGTAAGTGATAAGAGGGTGTGACAGTAGCATAAGAGCCGCCATTTATACGAACATTCAGAGAATCAGAGAATTAGAAGATAAAAGTATTAAATTAAATGTTCAGTTCTTATCAGTCGCTGCTTAATTTGTTAAACTTGCAGCAGACTGAACTGAACTTTGTCCTGTTTGGCCATCTGTTGGCAAGTTTCCTCCACACGCTAACCCTCTAATGACGTTCTGTCACCGTTCCTGCTAAAACTCATCAAGTTTCCCAAGACAGACAAGTCTGAAAAAAAAAGAGATGGAGAAAAAAAAAACTCTAGAAAACTCCCACTGTATCAAATAAACACACATTTGTGCACGAACTAAAATCAGGAGGTGAGTTACCATGACCACCACTACATCTCTGAATCAGGGAAAATCACTTACTCCCACTCTGCAATCTGTGAGTCTCCTACAAACTGATGGTTGCTGTATAGAAACAGAACATCACATGCAAACGCACACCTAGCGCCCACATCGCTGCAGTTCTGCGTCAGACATACGCAAGTCAGGCAGCCCTCCCTCTCACTGAAGAAGAGGCAGAACAAAAAAAAAATACTGAGAATGAATCAACAGCCTGCCCATTAATGGTCGTAAGGAAGCTCTGGGGTTGCACAGCAGCAAGAAATGTGCTTTTCTCCTCTTTTTTTTTTATCTGAGTGCTTTGAAAGAATAAATAACTAGACCGTCCAGTCATCAACCTGCAGATTTAGGCTATAAATAATTAATAAAAATGTGTGTTTAGCATATAAAAAAACCTGTTGTATCAAATGCATTAGGTGTAAAAGATATGCACTCCTTTTTTACATATTTCTAACTTCTCTTTTTTTTTAATCCAGATGGGTACCAACATCAAAGAGTTCCTTCGCCTTGTCGAGGACTTTGTGAACATGATCGGTATGCAAATGAGCGGCTTTCAGGACATTTATGAGGTCACCGAGAATTTAGGTGAGCCCTAGTTTTCCTCTCTCTGTTCATGTCAAGTCAGAATGATTTGTCCTTTCTTCAGCCAGAGAGTCCCATCAATCTTAATCTGAGTCCACATAAGCAGCAGCTGAACACATCAGTTATTATTCTGACAGATTGTCAAGTCCATTAGCTGTGCCTCACTGCTTGTTCTATCTCTGGGATGTTTTGCAAGTTTATTTGGCATAACAGATACACCATATGGCTTTGACACAAACTTATTAATCTGTCAGATGCTAAAGAATAATTGAGTGTGAAATATAAACGTCACACGCTGAATAATTTGAGAGTTTTGTGACTGTTCTGGCTCAGTGAAGGTGACATTCTCTCTGGATTTAGTGGACTGCTATGTTCAGATACACTATGCATAAAAATGTTACAGTTTAGTGAGGAGAAACTGCATTCTGGGTGCTTTTTATTAACAAAACCTTCCATTTGTCATCCTTTTCTGCCTCTCAGTGCTGAGCATCCACAAGCGCCCAACAACTACAAGCTCCAACTTCACTTTCCCAGTGAAGGGATGGAGAGGTATGCTGGATTGGGTCAGGACCTCTGAGGAAAAAATCTCTGTGTCCCGTGATGCTCTGTCTCTCAAACAATCAGGTAAGATCAATAAAATTAGACATTTTTGAAAGCAGATAAAGAGTTTGATTTTGAGTTTTAATTGGAATTCTGCTTTTCAGATGGAAATGATGCCTTTGTGACTGGCATCGTCCTCTACAGGAACCTTTCCTCAATTATGTCCTTTCAGAGGTAAAATAGTTTTTCTGCTTTCATATCTATAAAACCGGTGTTCTGTAAAATATAGTTTCTAGTCACAAGATGGTGCTCCTTCTTGCAAGACTAACAGTCTTCTTTCTCTGCAGCAACAGCACTCTAATCAACTCCAAGGTGGTGACAGTAATTGTGAAACCCACCCCGACTCTCCTGTCGTCACCCATCGAGATCGAGTTCCCCCATCTCCTTAATGTGAGTCTCTAATATAGCCTCATGGAAAATATCACCCCCCACCCATGGGTGTTTATGCCCCATAATGCACTGAGTCTGACATTTTCCTGACATTTACTGCGACACTGTGACTTTTACATGCACTTGGAAGCTGTTGCAATCTGGTGAAGATCACAGCACAACCAAATGGTCACTTCATGATGACGATGAGAAATTCGGCCCAATAATTAGACTCTGCAACTGTTGTTTTTAGTGACATGAACGTATTATAAGAGCATGGGGGGTGAAAAATGTGGGCAGGTGGCTGCCAGCAAGCTGTTGCATCTCACACGTTTGTAGTAAGGTGTCCCAGCCTACATGTTTCCCTTTTCTGTAGAGAATCCTCACACTCTCTTCTCCATCTGCCTCTTCTTTGCAGGACACAGTCAATGAAACATGCCTCTCATGGGACGAAAGTGAAACGTAAGTGTTAACTGATGGTTCTTTTTCCTATTTAAACTCACATCTGACCATCATTTGTGGCAGTAAATCTGGTGTTACTTGTTTATCCTCACATTTGTGTGTCTTTTCAGTTGTACATCTGTCACAATTTAGAAAACAAGTGGGACAAAAGAAAAATCACAACTCGTTTATGTTGACCCCCTCAGCCACATGTTTCAATCAGCTGTCTGACACACTTACAGCAAGTCAAACAGACAAACATATGGCTCCACAGAGAAGTTTCTCATTTTGAAAGATTTTTATTTAGGAAATGCAGATGCACCTTCATGCACTCACTAAAACCTGAGACAGAATAAGCAAAAACAGCAGATGAAATGAGAAAAAAGAAATTAACTAATTTAAAGATTTAAAAAACTGGTAAAAGATGGAGCCCTGGAGTCAATTAGCTTCTCCACTGCTGGACTGCATCCACATAGTTATGGATTAAAGAACCAGCAGCTTTTTGATTTAAAAATTATCACAAATTCTGGTTTTAACTGCAAGACAGCAGTTAAATGCATTATTCTACTAAAGTGTCATGGTGGTTTTCCCCCTAATGAACCTTGCTTCATCTTCATCTTCTATTTCAAGAAAGAACACGTTGTTCTTTGATCTGATTAAGCTGAAGAAATGTACTTTTGTTAGATGTGGAAAGGTGGAAAAGATGCACATAACAATAAGTGATACCTAATAATCATGACTTTTATTTGGAAAGGTCCCTTAATCATGACGCATGCATTAAAATCAATGTTAAAATGAATCACGAGGTGCAAATTAGCACACCAAGTTAAATAAAATAACTTTGTTCTCCGAGTAACTCAGTTTTTCTTTTTAAACATATTTCATCGTGTTGTTACAATCTTCAAAATTCATCCTGCAGGAGTTCGAATAAATATGTATTTGCTACATAAATCCTTTTTTTTTTCATCACATATTTATCAAAGAAGACACATTCTCTTCAGAGATTTGTCAGATCTCTCCTCTCCTAACTCTTCTCTGCCTTTCCTCTCCTCTCCTGTGCAGTTCCTCTCTGTTTGGGTCTTGGTCTGCTCGGAGCTGCAGAGCGGTGCCCGTTCATTCACACAGAACCAAATGCGTGTGTGACAGCCTCTCCACCTTCGCCATTTTAGCCCGCATCAACTTCGACTCGGTAAGTCGCTTTTCTCTTCATGTGTTTTGCTTCATTTTTCCTCCATTTATGCGTGTTTGGTGTTTTCTGCGTGTGAATGTGGTGCAGTGGGAACATATTGTTGTTTTTCGAGCGCTTTGCAGCAGCGCGCCGCCTGCACGCGCTTTTCTTGTCTCCGTGCAGGTGCCGCTAATCGGAGGATCGCAACCTGCTGATAGTCTTAAAAACACAAATAAACCCAATCAACATGTAGAAATTGTATTTCGATATTCAAATGAAGAGTATTTCGTACTGACATGCCGTTTTTGCAGAGGGGTGATAATTGGATGCTTACAGCCTTTTAATGAGCTGCTGCACCGAGAAACCGTTTATGGTTTTATTTACTTGAAAATTGAAAAAGATGGACAGCAAATTGTGTCAATCTTCATGAAAATGACTCCTGCGCTCATGTTTGTTTGCGTTTAATTTCTAATCCTGCGTCCCGATTTAAAATATTTTATGATAGATTTTGCGGGATTTGGGGGTGCATGGGGGGGTGTTGATGACCAAAATCGATCGTCCATCGTTTTATATAGTGTATATGTATGATGAACGCTTATCGGTGCCCAGTTGCCATGGTGACGGCATCTGTAGCGCAAGCTTGGCTGTTGTGATTTTTAATAACTAAGATCCTGGGGGGTTAAAAACACACAGCCCCTCCCTCCCCTTCTTACCTTTCAACAGCCCTGAACACAAAGGAAATGATCTGCACATATCTGCTGAAATCTGATTCATGGAAATTTTAGGGAAGGTTTTGTTTACATCATGCACATTTTTGTTGATTTTCCTCCCCACTGTGCAGACTAAAGAGTAAAACATCCTGTTAAACATACTGCAGTGCTGCTAAATCCATTATGTATTTTTTTCCTTCCTTTAATGCCCCAACCTGTTGTTTATATTCCCAGCCTTACATATACCTCCCTCTCCTCTCAACCCTCCACAACAGAAAAAAAAGGCAGCTGAGCCAATCATTCCTTCAGCCAATATCTCTGAATTCTCAATCACATACACCCCCCCAACTCCCCACAAACCGCCCTCCTCCTTCTCCTTTTTCTTCGGCCACAGCAGCAAGATTTAAAATGCCGGAGAGGCAGACCAATGAGCGACAGACGTCTGGTCATGCATTGATGGTTCCTCCCTTCTTCCTTCCCGCTTGCCTCTCCATCCATCCTTTGATGGGGGCTGTGGACATTTTCAGTATCGTCTTGTAGTGAACTGCTTGTGAAACAAGGGCTGAGAGGCAGATGCTGCAGTGTGTTAGCTGCAGTCTTGTGTGTTAAAGATAATGCTCTCTATAAGAGCAGCACATAAAACCGCAGATGCCCTTAGCTACAGTTAATATTAAATTTTAAAGTTGCTCACTTTCAGCAGACTTTTGACTTGTTCGAAACCAGAACATGTTATCTGGTCAAGGACAGGCTTCATATGTAGGTCCAAGTGATGGTCTGAATTTCACTTAGCAGCCAAGGGAACGAGATTCGACCCAGATACAAAGGCTGGGAGGAACGGGAACAGGACACCCTGTATCAGCTGCGTTCTACCCCAGATTCTCCATAAAATGAGTCAAAGAGACAACTTACCACTCTGTTAATCCGCCATCTGTTTTGAGGCACTTCTGATGTCGATTTTGAAACAAATTTGCCACATTAAATTTGACTTTGGCTGCCTCCAGCTGAAATTCACCATCTGTGCTTTGGCCTCAGAAAAACCTTGGTGGAGAACATATTGAGATGGCCAGCAACAATTCGTCAAGGATGAGCATGGCACCTTTTGAATTTAGGGACTTCTATCATACTGAGTGCCTTCTAATACAGAAATATACCACCATCATAAATCAACTGAAGGCTAAAGCTGTTTCTATTTTAGTTCCCTCAACCTGTGCTAATTTGACACCTTCAGATTTATTATATTCTGGGACATTTTTCTGTTTTTTGACACATCACAGATTTTCCATCTGTTCACCCTCTTCAAATATTATTAGGAATATAATTAAAGTATATTTCAGTGAGGGAGCCCTAATGATTGCCATTCAGCTCACACATTTAGGTGATGATAACTGGATCAGAGGTGTTAGAGTATCTTGAAGCCTCATTAAATCCTGCTGAGTAGGTGTGACAAAGCCAGAGATTACACAAGGAAAGGAACCAGCAAGCACCTGCTGGGGGGTTGAAGGTGTGTTAGCCAAGCAGCGAGGGTGCTGCGAAGTCTCAGAGAGCTGAGATTTGTGTATGCCGACGTGACCTGCTGGCCTTCGAGGTGAACGAGCAGCAGGGACGACAGGCAGTAAAACAACCCCCTCCCCTGTTGAATCCACCTGAAGTTTGGTGCCAGGTCTGTTTGAAACATGGGGCGGTCACCGCCGCTGGCAGCAGCAGGCGCTAAGCTGCTGTCAGAGATCAGAAGGGCTGGTGGCGGCAGATTAATGCTCAGGTGATAATGGCCCACCTGTTCCCCATCCCCTCCAGGGATTGACTAGAAGTTGCTGGTTGGCACAAATGCACCAAAATAGTGAGAAAAAGGCAAACAGGAAGGGGGGAGGAGGTACACAATATGGCTGGCGGTGATTAGAGGCTCGCTGTAGCAGCTCAGATAAACGACTGAAAAACAGCGGCACATCCTCGTCAACCCATTTGCTGACTCAAACACTCTGTAAATGAAGGTTGTGACCATTTGTTAGTTTGCTGTTCCATCTTTTTGACATGTTCACCTTGAGGTCACCTTGCCTGAGCTGTGGCCTGATTGTGCCATTCAGCCGTTTGCCTTCAGGGAGCAGTCTGCTATCCTAGATAGTACACATCCAGAGGCTTCCTATTCTTTATGATGATGGGTGTGGGTGTGTATTTGCCGGTTTGCCTTCTGCCTGACTGTCTATGCGTGTTTGAAATCATCGCTAAGGGGCATGCTTGGTCTTGTCTTCCCTCTGCAGATCATGGACAAGGCACTGCTCCCGTCCGTGACTCTCATCGTTGGCTGTGGGGTCTCTTCTCTCACCTTGCTGCTCCTCATCATCATCTACGTCTCCGTTTGGAAGTAAGTACCCCTAAGAGCAAAGTCCAACCATGTCAGCTTCTGATGTAACCTGATATAGCTCATGGTTTCCTCTTCTTCTCTATGTTCAGCCCCTAACTCATACATCTTTCTTTAAATCCTCAGGTACATTCGCTCAGAGCGTTCTGTTATCCTCATCAACTTCTGTCTCTCCATCATCTGCTCAAATGCCCTCATTCTTGTTGGACAAACTCAGGCTCGCAACAAGGTAAACCACAGCTCTAGTCTTCTGAAACCTTTATTTACCTCAACTCATCCCTAATCCTTGGTGCTATAGACAGTGATTTCTTACCTTACCTTTCTATTTATTTCATCTTTAACCCTATAGGTGGTGTGCACTCTTGTTGCTGCCCTCCTGCACTTCTTTTTCCTCTCCTCTTTCTGCTGGGTGCTGACTGAAGCTTGGCAGTCCTACATGGCTGTCACTGGTCGTCTTCGCAACCGCATCATCCGCAAGCGCTTCTTGTGCTTAGGCTGGGGTAAGAGGACAAGCTTTCACATGCATCTTTTTATTAATTTACCACTTTTGCACAACAATTATTTAATTGTTTATCTTGGAAGCTCTAATTGTAAATAATATTTTGTACCTTACAGGCCTTCCTGCACTGGTTGTCGCTGTTTCTGTTGGTTTCACTAAAGCTAAAGGATACGGCACAATGAACTAGTAAGTTCAGTCTCATATTCGTTGTTTATTTTAAATTTCAGATACTCTTGTCTTAACTCAGGCATTAACGTCATTATTCCCTTTATTCTTAGCTGCTGGCTGTCTCTTGAGGGTGGACTCCTCTATTCCTTCGTTGGTCCCGCTGCAGCTGTTGTTTTGGTTCGTATTCTGACTTTTATGTCCCAATCCGCCGGATAACAAAGTCTGTTTTTAAACCCATTGTCTCATCAACATTTCTTATGTTTCTACAGGTGAACATGGTCATTGGTATTCTCGTCTTCAACAAGCTTGTTTCCAAGGATGGCATCACTGATGTAAAACTGAAGGAGAGAGCTGGGTAGGTCTTATTCATCTTGACTATTGTGTTTATCAACCTGATCAGTGCTGTTACAGGTTTATTGATCGAGCCTGATAATCGAACAAACAGCAGTTTTGACTCATCTTCTGTCCTCTGGCCTTGCAGGGCATCACTGTGGAGCTCCTGCGTGGTTCTGCCCCTTCTGGCTCTCACCTGGATGTCTGCTGTCCTGGCCATCACAGATCGCCGCTCCGCCCTCTTTCAGATCCTCTTTGCTGTCTTCGACTCTCTAGAGGGTTTCATTATTGTCATGGTGCACTGCATCCTGCGTAGGGAGGTGAGAAACGTTATTTGAAAAGAATAAGACTAAAAAGGCTGGTTGATTTCTATTAGGTTGCATGAACTGGAACATGGTTAATAATTTCCTGTATTCTTTATACATCTATTAGGTTCAAGAGGCTGTGAAGTGCAGAGTAGTTGACCGCAAAGATGATGGAAATGGAGACTCTGGCAGTTCTCTTCACAATGGCCACCCCCAGCATATGGTAAAAAATTTTGGCTGATTGCCTTTTTAATGTCTTGAGTGCTTCTTGTATTTATTCTTAAAAGGATATGTGCATGCATTAAGCACTGATGGAATGTTTTTGTTCCTTTATCAGCAGTCTGATAATGAAAAGGATGGAGACTCAAGCAGACAAGGTAAGCCCCCTTTTTACGCTCCCTTTCCTCAAACCATTCCTTTTTTCATTTGCATTTCAATTTATGTAATTTGCACTTAAACATCTGATCCCAGATAAAACAGACTACATTTACTGAACCCTTTATTTTTTAAATGAGGCATGGTTCCTTATTATTTTTAATTCTTTGCTATCATTTTTCTCCAAAGGAATGATGAGCTCTTCTGAAGAGAAGATGCCCCCTCCTCAGCTGCCTCTTCCCATGGGCTCCAACTTCCACACCCTGCCATCCAAGGGCAGCCACATGCAGGCAGTTCCTGAGTATTCAAGCCACACACTGACCCTGAAGAGAGAGAAGAGCCGGCTGGCAGGAGGGATCGACCCATCCTGCGGGAAACCTGTGTACGTCTGTGAGGGGGAACTCTTCAAGCAGCTGGATGCAGATCTGACTCTGGCTCAGGCGGAGGGCAGCCTGTCTGATGGCAGCGGCTACGTCATCATGCCCAACACAACGTCCACCCTGAGGTCCAAACCCAAAGACGACCCAACAAAATACAACATCAGCGTGGACCAGCTGCCACAGGCCAGACTCATGCACCTGGGCGGGCCCTTTGCTGAGCCTCAAGCAGCCTTCGGGATGGCATCGATCCCTCCAGACCAGGTCAGCGTGTCGTATTCAGAGAGAGACTCGCCAATCCAGAACATCCACAACATGTCCAGCGAATCTCACATCACCCACAGCAGTTTGGAGAACACCTTCGAGTCCATGAACTCAATGATGTCTAAGAGCGAGACTATCTCTACTCTGTCCATGAGCTCCTTGGAGGTAAGAAGAGATACAGTTGTTTTACGCAGTCTTCCAAAATCTTTTTAACATGCATCCAAATCTAAACTAAATTCTTTTGTTTCCTCTTTTTGTTTGCAGCGACAGAAATCCCGTTACGCTGAGTTGGACTTCGAGGTAAATATTGTTTGGTTATTCTCTTTGAAATATTTCCAGTGACATGTGATGCATACTAAATGCACCCCGGCAGGCTCTAATTTCAAGAACACTTTTCTGTTTTGTGTAGAAAATAATGCACACAAAGAAACGCCACCAGAACATGTTCCAGGACCTTAACAGGAAGATGCATCATGCTGAGAAGGACAGAGAGTCTCCTGCTTCTGACAGCAAGGTAACAATCCGTCATAATGTGCTCATCTATTCCCACTGGCATTCATTTTCAGGAGAAGACAAAAAAAAAAACAGAGGCAATAATATAATAAAAAAAAAGATCATAGGAAATAAAATGACCTTAAAAATGAGATGCAACATAGTGTAATGAACTATGATTGTTGATACCTTCAGGTCATTTGAATAAGGATGTATTCTCTTCCTTCTTACAGTCTGTGAGATGGAGTGTGTCTTCTGGAGGAAGTGACAAAACAAACCACAGCGTGAGTGTTTTATTTACAACCTCACAGAAAAGACACACCATTAGATACACATGCCTCAAGGAAGAGTGATTTATCTGAGTGGCAGAAAGATTTTCATCACCTTTAATGAAGCTCATTTTCATTGTGATTAAATCAGAAATTGCTCAGGGCTGATGGGTGACACCAGTCCTAAACTACCTTTTCTGTTTCCTTCAACAGGATAAGCAGCAGGCTCCAATGGAGAGACCATGGGAAGGAGTCCGGGGGATACCTGAGTCACCCCCTGCATGGGTGCGTAAAGACCTGGAGCCCCTAGCCGCCTCACCTTTGGAGCTGCATTCTGTGGAGTGGGAGAAGACGAACACCACCATCCCCCTGGTGGGGCAGGACATTATTGACCTGCAAACAGAAGTCTGAGGAGGAGGAGGGGGCAACCACAGCCACCTGATTTCACCTCAGTCACCTTTTTTGGTTTGGGAATGGGATCCTTTATGGATAGAGTTGAGGAACCAAAAAAGGGTGGAAAGTAGGTCCCAGAATCATTGTCTTCAAACCCTCAACCAGAGCAAGAAGGTATGGAGAGAAATAATAACAGAGGAGTGGGGGTAATGGTGGTGGGATGTTTAATGTAGCTTCTCAGTGTGGACTCTTATCAGAGTGCTCTAAAGGTCCAAAGGGTTAGTGGAGCGATAAGTGGCGTCCATGGACTGGGACTGTCTGTGGCTCCATTAATGCTTCGCTGGGAGTTTCCTGAACCCTGCAGCCCGGGTTTCAGAAGATGTGCTCGGCATGTCTGTGCTTCTTTAGTTCCTTCAGATCAACTTTGGAGAAAAATTAAATGACATTGAAACGCTGTGTTCTCCCTGCTTCTTGGGAGGGACAGCCAGAACTCTTGGCTTCTCTTTTTGCAGCCAAGTTACCTTTCAAAATAAGACAAGGCAAAAGAGAAAAAAGGGGGACCATGCTCCAGTATTGTGCACTTTGCTAGATGGGCACACACACTTTTTTTTTTGTTTTAGTGCAGTGGAATCTTTTTTTTTTTGTTTGTTTCTTTGTTTTTATTATAATGTTTTATTTTGTGAGGTTGTGAATTTGGAATCATTAAGTCCAGAGCAGAAAGTAAGATTCTCTCTGCTGAGATGAAAAATCGTTGTCTGGAGGTCAAGTTTAATCATGATGACAGTGCTCCTCTCTGTATTTTATCACCATGGTTATTATTTCACGATTATAACTACCAGTGTTCTTGTCATTATTAGATCTGTATTTTGATTTTTCTATCCTTTTACTGTCAGACACATGATTTCTTGTTTATGTACCGTTCACCTACAACAAAATATTCCAAAAACAAAAAGAATCAGTGCATCCATAATGTGTCGTGAGCCCATATGGACTGCATCGGGACAAACATATGGAGTGGTGATGGAGGTGGTGGTTAGCTAATCAGCAATTTCCTGGTTTCGACAGTATTCTGCTTTGATACCAAAACACCAGCACCAGGATGAACACAGACTCTTGCACAGGGAGAGCAGTGCACTCTGGGAAACGCTGGCAGGAACTGGCACAAGATGTAGGCTCTTCCATGTTGTACATGTGGATTAAAGAGGTCAGCGAGGCCTTTCATCATCGCCCTTTTGTTTCTCAGCCTTGCAGGACTCTTGGACTGAGCAGAGGCACCTGGCGCTGATCCAGGTCCTCGAAACTTCAACACATTTGTGTTTTCAGCCATCAGTGTGAAATAGTGCAATATGATGGGCGCTTGATGCTCAAGCAAGACTGATATTATGATTTAGGCAGTTTTTTCCTACCGATATTTCAAAAAATTTTTATACCATCTTCCATATATATTTACAGAGCACATAGATGCTTTATGAGAATATTGCAAATATTGTATGACAAATATGTATTAGGAATTTAAAATGAATTTATTCATTAGAGATTTGTTTGCACAAGACTCCATATTTGGAGTTCTCTGTGACTGGTAGATAATTGTGCTTCTATAAAGCAAACATTATGTGGAGTGAATGAAATGATTATCTCCTAAATATGCTTCAGGATACTTGTTATTACTCTCAGCTATATAGCGATGAGTAATAGAACCTCATGTCTTCTGTAACGGTGTGTTACTGTAACTCAGCAGCCAATTCCCTCATCCGTTTCAACTTTCTCTGCCCTGCCCCGAAACCTGAAATGAGTTACTTGTACTGAATACCCAGCTGTATTTTCTCGTCGAGACATTGTTTTTTTATGTCCTGTTTTACCCGTGTAAATGTACAGTTTTCACAGCACAAAAATGAATGTGACTTATTTCTAATAAAAGAAACCTATTCTACATAACGTGAAAGTTTGATCATTTAGAGACGTCAAGTAATAATCGAATTCAGACAGAAGGAACAGAAACCTTCTCTTTCAGAGTCAAGTTGACAACTTGACTCTAATTTTTAAAAGATAAAAAAACAGCATCTAAAAATAGGGGAAGAGAAAATGAAGCAGTAGAAGAAACAAAGGCAACATTTTGAACCTTTGTCACATGAAAGCCTCAGACAAACTGTTCACGTCTTATAGAGGTGATTTGCAGCTACATAAAAAAAGTCATTTTTAAGATGATAAAAGTGCAATCCATCTTTGTTCTATTTCCATCCTTCTAAGTCAGGCAAATGATTATAAGGAGAAGAAAAAAAGATCTTCAGTAATGAGAAAACAAAATTTGACAGAATCCTATTTTTATAAAAGGTTTAACAGCTTAAATGTTGTTGTGCCTATACTTCATCTTTGATATTGCCTCCCCGCCTTCTGTTCTCACTCAAATCAGTTCTTGTTCTTTGTTTTAATTCGACCAGTGCGCCATAATTTTTTTTCTGTGAGGCAGAAGCGAAAGGAGATTTACATGATCCATTTGTGCAGAACTGCTCATTTCCTGAGATCACCTGGAGAGCAAACCAGCCACAGCACAAACGATGCTTTACCTTGTGCGTCGTTGTCACTGCATTGCAAAGTTTGCTGCCATGTCACATGATATGCATCATTTTCTTCTGAATATTTCTGTGCTTGTTTGAACATTTTGTGCTAATTTATTCTCTCACCACAAGCCGTCTGCGAAAATCTGTGCAGTCTGCTAATGATGATGGTGATGATTCAGACAGGGAACTAATGTTAGAGAGATTTTTATAGTTTCTGTGTGCTGTGGCCCCTCACATTTTCTATTTCCTTCATGTCATGAGCCGCTGATTGTCACAATCAGTGTGGAATATAACAAACGGGCTGAAAATGAACAAGGTATAAAAAAAAAGGCTCAGATTTGGTTGAACATGACACATATTTAAGCGATATAGTGAAAAATATCAACCTAAAGAACCGCCTGTGACAAATGTAAAAATAGATGGTAGAATTTCTAACATTTCCTCATATTTATTCATAAGAATACAGCTTCTCACTGCTAATTACCCTCATCTGGGGTCACAGTAATCAATTGCAGATGCATATATTTTCTATCTTTGTGTGCATGTTTCTTGATGTAAAAACATCTCCAATAGCATCATGAAGCTTTTCTAACCTAATTCTTAAACAAACAGAGATCCTAGAATTCCCACCTCAACATCTAACATGAAATCCAGTTTCAATTAGCGCCTTGCAAAAATAACAGCAAGATTAAAGCTGTCTTGAGGGCTGTTACCACGAAAACATTGGATGCAAGGTGGGAAAAGAGGTTTGAGGAGATACATGCAATTTTAAAAAAGAGATGTGCAATCAGACTTTAGTTGATATTGTGAGGCATTTTGAAATAATTATCATAATTTCCATCAAAAACTATGCTCAGCACGTAGTGATACTGTACTGCTTCAATAAATGGGGTCTGCAGCATCTCAGAGGACATAAAGAATTGCGAGCATGAAAACAACTGCAATAACGGAGAAGCAAAGCTCGACAGTCTGTTACTGGACTGAAAAGCACATTATATACAACAAGAAGAACAAAAAATCTAATTACAGCAATAAAAACCATTAAAAAAACAAACAATAACATGATCAGCATTTTATATTTCATGCAGCATTGACAAGTGACATCTTATATATTAGAAAGAAGCTGTAATTACAGAAACCATTTCATGATTATACAGTTGGTGTGTGGATTAACCAGTCTATTATAATAAACCTCCAACTTGTCGACATATTGTGCAGCAAGGCAAATAAGTCCCAGCTGCTCCTTCACTTCACATCTGCACGACGGGTGATTTATATGCAGATGTGGATACAAAAAGAAACAACTGCATCCTCTGCTGTTTTACAAGGTTTGCATGCTTCAGTCACATCCTGAAAGCTTCATCAGGGGAGTGAGTTTAGTTGTACTGTTGTACTGTCAATGTTTAAAATCCTTCATGGAGCACTAAAAAGTGAATGTAAATATTTAAATCCCTTCTACTATAATTAAAACAGCAGAAAAGGTTTTTGTTGTATGGTTGTTGATTTTAGAGAATCTACTTCTGCAGACTTTATAAGTAAGGAGGTAAATGCAAAATGAAATAAAGCAAAAAAGAAATAGAGCATTTTAATCATAAAATAAAGGTGAATGAATACAAACGTGTTGTGCTGGAGCACAAAAGGGTCACAAAGAACATAAAATCACCAGAGTAAGAAGTCAAACTGAGGAATCTATGTACTGGGAAGGGTGATTGCTGGTTGAGAAACAGATGGGTTGTGGATCAGTAGATACACAGCAGATGTGAGCTGTTAACTGAAGGCAGGAAAAACTGAGTGAGGCAGTGAGAAAAAGTGAAACATTTACATTTACAAAAGAAAAATCAGAACAAACAACTCAGAAATAACTCCCACTAACAACAATAAAAATTTAATATTTCCTGATTGAGATTTATTGTCTCAAATACCAACATAATAACTAAAGTACCCAGTAATTTAAGATTAGGTATCGGCCAATACCAAGTCTAAATCAGATACCTACATTATTTAACTTTTAGCGATTAGCCATGTTAGCTTTACCAGTTTCCTGGTTGAACTTTTCGTACTCAGCCATGTGTTTCAAATGGAATTGCCTAATTAAATTGGTGGTACTGAATATAACTATATGGCTACAAATGCAAGAAATTCCCAAATTGCATAAATTTTCATTTACAACTGAGCTGATTTCATTGCCTATTCTATAATACTTCAGCTGCAGACAAGATGGCATGTGACACTGTAATGTTTTACGGCATTTACGGCACATGAGATTAGATCAGGATAGTCCTTTAATTATCAGTAAACTAATAACTAAACTTTAAACATTCATTTTTTAAACAGTATCAATGTTGTATTATTTAAAAAAATTGAAGCATTAGTGCATGTAATAACATTACTGTGATATTTTATATTTGCCTTATTGTGACTGTGGAGACATCCATCATTTTTTGTACCCACCTGTCCCTGGTTTAGGGAGTTGGTGCCAATCTCAAGCAGTCATTTGGGGAAAGATAGGGCACTAGGGCAAATTTAGACTTGCTAATTAACGTAGAATGTTTGTTTTGGTCTGCTGGAGAAAAACCAGAGAGAAAACCAATGCATGCATGCATGCATGAGATTTTTAAACCTAAGACCTTTTTGCTGCAAGGTAATGCAACTAATGGCACCACAATGCAGGCCAAAGGAGAAAATTAGTTTGAAATTTAAAAACTATATATAATTTAAACGTATCCACAATAAGAACTATGCATTCAGTATATATATCAGTATCTTTCAGCTCAATTATGTAAAAACTCAACTGGGTTTCAATCCAAACATTTGTTTTTTGTTGTTTTTGTTACAAAACTAAGCTGAATTGTTTCCTACTCTGTATTTTAGTGTGGCACAGCATGTCCTTCATTTCAAACATTATTGTTGTCTGTAAACGATCCAAAAATATAACTTAAAGTTGCTCCTACTGCTGACTTGTCTGTTTCCTCTGTAGAAACTTCCTCTGTGTTCACAGAATACCTCAAGAATCAGAACTTGGAGGTTATAGGAAGCGGTTGAGAAGTGGTCTCATGACCTGAATAAACTATGTCTATTTCTTTTCGAAACATACCTTCTAATTTCCTCGTACTTTTCCTCCTGATTAAAAGGTATAAAGAAATGTTTTGCAGGGAGAAATAGAACTCCTCCTTGTGTGGATATTTTACCTCAGAATGGCGAGAAGTCGAGTTTGGTGGGTTACAGCTGTGTACGTGCGTCAGAACAAAATGCGGAGACTTACTTGAGAGTGGTTTCCTGGGGTGTCTTACTTCGTTTAAATGCTAAACTAACCCCACGGGCTGACTGGACCGATGGAAGCTAATGACAGTCTTTGTTATTATTAGTCATGCAATTGAATGTGACATTTTATACCATAAAATCACCCAAACTGAGTCTATAGTGAGACCAGGAAGACTGAAAATAAAGCAAAATCATTAAAGAAAGAAAAGGAACGTGTAATTTTGTAGCTATGGGTCTGTTGAACCAACCAGGTTTTATCTTAAAGGAGACATTTCTTTTTTTATCTATTTATTTCTTCAGAATTCCATTCAGTTTTCTGAAGTTTTCTTTTAAAGGTCTGTTTTGGTCACACTGCCACAGAAATACAATTTAAGACCCCATTTTCATATGTTTGATATCTATTTAATCTAACCAGTTTTAGAAGGTAAGTCACTTAAATTTTGCTATTCATCCATCATTTTCCCAGGAACAGGTCCATGAGCCAGCAAGATAAGATATGCACCTAAACCGTTAAACACCTCTCAGTCCCTATCTACATTTTTAAAAACACCTCAGGAAGACTGAAGCATCCAAGTCACATGGATCTCAGTTCTGCCTCTTCCCAGAGGTATGATGGATTCATACATCACGAGCTGTGTTTACATGGACATAATTAATCGAATTAAAAGCCTGATCAGAATAAAAATGCTTCATATAAACATGCCATTCAGATTACTTCAAAATGTATTTCCGATTGAGACAGGTGGGTTGTTAAAATGAGCTAACCGGATCAAACATGTGGCGCATGTGAACGCTTATTATCATCAGAAAGATGTTTTCAGGGTCCATGTACGCGGTCAAATTCTACAAAGACATTTTGCACAGGTAAACCCGCCTTATTACTTTATTTTTTGTACAAACAGAAGATTATGGTGGTAGATGAACAAAAGAAAAAGGCAGTTGTGATTGATGTAATAATTCCCAGTGATAGTAGCAAGAAGAAGGGACACAAGAAGCTTTAGAAGCTGGAGAAGCTGTGAAAAGTCAAAGCCTCGGTGGTACCAGTCGTCGTAGAAGGATTTGGTTCTGTGACCCCACAAGCTGGGAGAGTGGCTCCAATAAATCCCAGTAACAACATCCTAGATCTCCATCTAGGAAAGTGAAGTATAGGAACAGGTACAATACTGAGTAGAATCCTCAACCCTCTGGTACAGGACCTGAGCCTGAAAATAAAACTACTCATGTGCCATGAATAATGCATTATCTATAATATATAAATAACTAACTATCATAATGTATAAATAATATATGTAATATTAATATAAATAGATATACATGACTGTAGAACCAATGAATACAAGCTGCTTACTGGTATTTTGCACCAGCGTGACATTCTGCAGCAATTTGCATTTTAATGCAAGTGTTTAGAAAACACAGCAACAGTAGAAAACTGGGATTTGACATACAGTAATCCTGTTGTCTCACAACTAGCATAATTAATAAAGTCCAGATTGCAAATTTTAACTAGTTTCTTAAATTGCACTTTACTATCAGGCTACCAGTGAGTCCACCAAAACACGTCTGCCATTTTGACTTTGACAAAAGACCTTGTATGTAGAGAACACAAAGAATCTGGAGCACTTTATCAAGCTCACTGGTCACCATAGCAACAGAGGCAGCATCCAGCCAGCTCATGAGGGCTATTAACAATGATGTGTTTCAGCTCCAGCAGACCCTGAGAAATGGATAAGCTGAATGCACATGAAAGAAAACCATGATGCTGAAATACTAAGAGAACCGTGCAAGTTTTATTCTTTCTCAAAATGTCAAGACACACGCAGCTTACTGAATTGCAGTGCTGTATAATTATATAAACTTAACTTGATCGCTAAAATGTAAATCTGTGAGAAGCACTAACCACCAAAGATTTCTCAGAAAAATAATAATACCTATTAAGTTCTCTTAAAATGTGCAGTATAATAAGCAAGACTGTGCCAGGACTTAGGGAGGTTGGTAGCTGGTATCACTGTCACCTTGCAGCACCTTGTTCTCCCTGCGCATGCAAAGGGTTTCTCATGGGAGGAAATCATGCATGTTGGGTTAATTAGTGACTGTAAATTGACTGTAGATGTAAGTGTGTGTGTATGTGAGTTGTTGTTCAGCCCTGTGATGGACTGGTGACCTTCCCAGGTGTGACCCCGCCTCTCACCTGATGGATGGATGGATGGATGGATGGATGGATGGATGGATGGATGGATGGATGGATGGATGGATGGATGGATGGATGGATGGATGGATGGATGGATGGATGGATGGATGGATGGATGGATGGAAGAGGTTTTTGAGTTATTGTGAGACAAAAAAAAATCAAGAATAAGTTAGTTTTGAAGTTTAAGGGAAAATGCTTAATAAATGTTAAAGGTTAAATTGTGGTAATTTGTGTTGAACAACAAGGTTTTAAATGTTGTGTAATTGTTCACATGAACAGTGAAGCTTTGAGGAAACAAATGCGTTCCAGGAACTCCATGCCACACAGTGTTATCTTATTTTTACTATCTGTTAAAATCCTGAACATTTCAGTTATATGATCATATTAACCTGCTTCTTCCTGCAGATATGTGTACATTTCTGATTGGTGAGTTGTTTCATGAAATTACTGATGTACAAGTGAATGCATAGCATCCAAAATTGGCTTTATAAAGCCTCTAGCAAAAAGAGGATGTTAATGGAGTCATGTAAATGAAATGAGAACTTCCAATACACCGAAATTCTAAATGATAAAATAGAAGCAATTTAAATGAATGCCCTTGCAGGCAAATATTATGAAACAGAAACATCTTATCTGCATGACCTTACTGTCTTTGTTCAGGTTAGCGCTGTTGGGAGAAAACCGTTTCCTGTTGCATGACTGAGGCAAGTAGCTCTGAAAGCATTTACAGGCTTCTATGATGTCCTGGACCGGAAGTCCATTTATGGCCATAAAAAACAAGCAGAGAAAAGAAAAACTGCATTGCTCAATATGAAGTACATTCAGATGATTTAGCATTTTCACAAAATGAATTCAGGCTAATTCAACAAGTTGGTAATTTATATTAAAATGTAAACATACATCACACACATGACAGTGTTTGTAGGTTTATTTCCCTCATTTTTAAATGTTTATTTCACTGCTGCAGCTGATTTGACCCGTTCTGCAAACATTTCTTTACAGCAAATGATGTAGAACTGCTGCAATTTAATTGACAATATTCCATTCTGCATGAGAAAGAAAATGAAACATGTGCTTTTACATTGTTGTCATGTTATTTGCGCAATGAATCTTAGGTTATACGTGTTAGGTTATACATGACTAACTGAAATGTGATGAGTAGTTTAACCGCATATTAACTGCAGATGATGGTAGATCTTCACCATGTGCATGAGTGCACACTGCCACCATTTGTTGTTGGGGTGTAACTACTTCATTTCAGCTTTTTTTTCTGTTACTGCTGAGAAAACGAGCATGTAATGTCCAAAATGTGTCTCTAAGCTGTCAAATTCAACATAGGAAATCAAATAAAGAGCTCAAGTATTTTATAAAGGATCCATTCATTCTTTTTTCTGACTATCTAAGTTGCTGTTATGTCTTTGTGTTTATCTACAGGCCAAGGATGCTGCACTGAACAGTGAAGCAGCAGGCACTTCCACATCATCAGGGTCATTGCTGGATATAATAGCTTGACACAATAAGGAACGTCATCACAAAACCCCCACGCCAACACTCGCTTATTGACCCTCACCTGCGCTGGATTCAGACGATGAAGTGGGATTGTCAGGGATGGTGAGCTCATGCTGCACTGTGCAGGGACGAGCTTTGTCAGACTTTGGGGCGCTCTTCATCAATGGAACTCCAGTATGACTCATCTGTACTGAACACCCACCTTAAGTCCTTACTGTGCACAGCCTGCCTTTGTAATGCTGAGAGTGTCTCATCCAGAACTTCTCATCTTGCACTCTGTACTATCTGTACTGCTTCAAACGTCAGCATAACGGCATCAAACAAGGGAAACAAATGTGTCATAAATCACACAAACATGTTTTCCCACCTAATTTTGTTGGATCAAAAGTGACTGTATCTGTTTAAGTATAGTAAATTTGATTCAACAAATCACTGACAATTATTTCTTTTTGTTGAAAAGGTGAAAAAAATTCAGGAATTTACAATCTAATGTAAGAGGATAAGTATAACATGCCATGAGAAGAACAGGAGAATATGTAACCATAAAAATTAGACACAGCTTGCAGTCGTTGTAAAAAAGGACTTGCTTGACTCCATTAGTTTGTCATTATTTGTCTAGCAAAAATTTTTCCCCTGTGCACAGTAATTGAGGCTAATTGTAGAGAAATGCAGCCATGAAATTATCCTTCTTTCAGTCTTTCAGTGAGCACACAGCAGGTGCACTGAATGTGAAAGAATTATGAGCTCTCTGCAGGAAAGCTTTTCAAAATAAGATCTGCTCTGAAAATTAGAGAAAGCCCATGTTGTAGATTTAAAAAATCTTAAGATTTGAGAATTACATAATGTAACACATAGTCTCTCAGTGAATACACAGTAGGTCATGTGAAAGAAAAACAAATAGTTTGTAACATAGCAACATAAATATAATATGTGGTGTGAGTTTCCAAATTAGGTATTTATTCAATGTTCTTGCTTTTCTTTAAAAAGCAGACATGTTTTAATAGATGCCTCTTTTCTGCATTAAATATTAACTCAACAAAACACATTTTTTAGATTTTATTCATGCATGATCCTGGGAGTTTTTCTTCAGATAACTTAAAAATATGACAGATCCAATCCTTGATCAGAACTAAAGGAGCCCTTTGGGTGAACGCTAAAATATATTCAAGAGAAAACACATTTTAGAAGAAGTCCAGCTGCTTTTTGAAAGAAAAACTATTGTTGTGTTGATAATTAGCAAATGTACATAATAGCTGCAGTTCTTCCCCCTGACCGCGTGGTGGCAGCACCGAGTCTTCATCATCCGCACATGGCTGCGGTCTCCACGCCTCTAGTCGATACTTTTCCTTCAAATTTCCGCTGTTTGACACAGTTGTTGGACAAGAAAAGACATAGCGAAACTTTGTCTGTCTTGTTTCATCACTTTCATCTGGTAGATGATGGCACGGTTGCTTTTGAGCGGAAATTTACGGAGATGCATCGTCTCTCAGATACGAATGTCATCCGACCAGGTAAACGGGAAGATTTTAGCATTAGCTTGCATTTATAACACAAACACGTACGGTTGGTCACAAACAGTCAACTGGGCAGTTTTATTTGACCACTGGATCGGTTCGCCTTGACGTGCAGGTAATATTTATTAGGATATATTTAGAAATCAATGAAGAAATATGCTTATGGTTAGAGTTTGAAAGAAAACGAGTTGTTTTTGAATTTCCTAGCAGTATTTCCCTAAACAAAGCGGAATGAGGGGGGTGATTGGGCCTCGATTAACTTTGTCCTGGCCGAACAGCTGATAAATATTTAAGGTTTCGCACGCAATGTGTAAACGTAGGTGTATATTTGGCAATTCGGCCGACCTTCTAACCTCCTGCTTCAGGGTGTGTGTGACCGACCTCTGACACACATCACCAGCCCTTCCCCCCTCCAACACAAGGCGAGATCCATAAACACCAAGGCTTACACTGTTTTAGTACAGTCTAAAAAATAGCACAATTTAAATTGTATTGATCCCTTCCATGACTCTAAATTACAGAATAGAGCGGTTCTTGTACCATAATTATCATAATAAACAATGAAAGTGCCTGGCATGAATGAGTTTCTATTGTAGAAAGTGAATTTAGGAGTAAAAACAAAAGGCATTTATCCTAGAGGTTGTAAAATTGTTTACATTTTTAATGCATTGTGCAAAATTGCATAATCAGTTAAGAATGTAATTTAAATGAAAAGAAAAAATTCCAGGAGTCAGCGAAAAAACTGAAATCATTTACTTGTGTGTAGTTATCTGCTTTTTAAGAAGGTCTGTTATTAACAGCCCCTCTACATTTTGTGCCTCATTTCTCAATTTACAACTTAACACTATGACAAAGTATTAATTTCCAGCTGTTTTATGGTCTATATTTAAGTATTCCGTATGGCATTTAAAATATTTGGGGTCTGAAAGCAGAAAGGAAATTTAGATATACAATACACTAATGTACTCAAGAGTTTGGGTCTGGTTGAACAAATGTGATTTTATTTGTCCACAAAAGGCATCAGGAGCCGTGAGCCATTCCTTCCCTATAAGTTACTTTCTTAGAATAGAATAGAATAGAATAGAATAGAATAGAATAGCCTTTATTGTCCTTGTACAGTGTACAACGAAATTTGAGCGCTTCTAACTTGGTGCAAAAATGTAATACAATCAAAAACAATCAGTATAGTAAAAACAACAAAGGGTTCTAATAAATGACACTATATACACTTATTGCACGTTGATCAATATGATCAGTAAGGTGTGAAATTTATGGGCTGATTTTATCGGATTTTGTTGTTATTGTTCACTACAGAGATAGCTTTTGGAAAGAAGCTATCTCTGAGTCTGTTGGTCCTGGTTTTGTGTGACCTGTACCGTCTTCCTGACGGTAACAGGTTGAAGACAGAGTTACTGGGGTGGGAGGAGTCCTTAATGATGTTGCCAGCTCTGCTGAGGTAGCGAGAGTTAGCGATGTCCTCCAGGCTGGGCAGAGAGCAGCCAGTGATCCTCTGGGCTGTGTTGATCACTCTCTGCAGGGCCTTCCTGTCTGCCACTGAGCACCCCGCGTACCACGCTGTGATGCAGTATGTCAGGATGCTCTCTATGGCGGCTCTGTAGAAGGTGACCAGCAGCCTCTCCTCCAGGTTGTTTCTCCTGAGCACTCTCAGGAAGTGGAGGCGCTGCTGAGCCTTCTTCACCACCACTGTGGTGTTTGCAGACCAGGAGAGATCATCAGAGACCTGCACGCCCAGGAACCTGATGGAGTGGACCCTCTCCACACAGTCGCCGTGGATGTAGAGAGGGGCCAGGTCCTCTTCGCCCCTCCTGAAGTCTAGGATGAGTTCTTTTGTTTTTGTGGTGTTCAGCTGAAGGTTGTTGGCCGAGCACCACACAGTCAGTCTGTTGACGTCATCTCTGTAGTCAGACCCATCCCCTCCTGAGATGAGTCCGACCACCGTGGTGTCATCCGCAAACTTTATTAGTTGTTCTTAGGAACCAAGAAGGAAAGTTTGAGGGACATTTTAAATATTTGACAAAAACAATAACAGAACTTTAGGGTTAATTCAGAAAATGCTGGACATTTGAGTGTCCGGTGTGAAACCAGCAATAAATGAAAATATTCTGTGTATTCCAGCTTGGTGAGTTGGGTAAGGGAGCAGGGAAAGGTGGAGGTGGAGGCGGTTATGTGAGGTCAGCTGGAGGTGCATTTGGAAAACGAGAAGCGGCGGAGGAGGAGCGGTACTTCCGGTGAGAAGCAAGATATAAAAATTGCACTGTTGAAAGCTCAGATGTATATGCTCAATATTCCCTTTGACTCTGTTTTTTGCTTCTGCTTGCAGGCAGAAGGAAAGGGAGCAGCTGGAGGCTCTGAGGAAGCATCACACAGAAGAGATTGAGCATCACAAAAAGGAGATTGAACGCCTACAGAAGGAGATTGACCGCCACAAGGGCAAAATCAGAAAGCTCTCACACGATGACTGAGGTGGAAGAGCATTCTGTCTATTTCCTGAGCAGAACCACTTCAAAACAAGTCAATGATTATCGCTTGTTTTTTTTCTGCTGGTCAAAGCAGGCTGTAAAGTCATGTGACCTCAATCGTGATGATTGATGATTTATCATGATAAAATAAAGTGATTTTTCTTCCTACATTGTCAAACTGTGGCTTTTTAAGTGTTCTTTGAATTGCAAAATGCAGATTTTTATTATCCCATATGTACTGAAGAGGGAGATAACATTACATTGTGAGAGCAGTTGACGAAGGTCAGCTACAGCAGAGTCCATGTGAGAGGGACACAAGTGGAACAGTGAGGCTACATGGGGCTGATTTAAAGAAGGTTAAGGATTTCAAGTACTTAGAGTGTGGTGAATAGGTCAAGAAGCATGTGCAAGCAAGTTGGAACAGGTGGAGAAAGGTGTCAGGAGTGATGTGTGACAAAAAGAAAGGTGGACAAGACAGTGGTGAGACCAGCCATGTCTGGTTTGGAGACAGTACCACTGAGGAAGAGACGAGAGACAGCTCGAGGTAGCAATATAGAAAATGTTGAGGTTCTGTGGGAGTAATGAGGAAGAACAGGATCAGGAATGAGTTTGTCAGAGGGATGACACATTAGATGTTTTGGAGATGAAGGACATGTACAGAGGAGGTTTAGTTGGTTTATTGGAGAAAAGATGCTGAGGTGTGAGCTGCCAGGCAGGAGATCTAGAGGAAGATCAAAGATGAGATATATGGATGTAGTGAAGGAGGACATGAGGTTGGTTTGTCTGAGAGAAGATGCGGAGGACAGATGGAGACGGAGGACTTGCTGTGGCGACTCCTGAAGGAAGCAACTGAAAGGAAAAGGAGGTAAATTTTATTGTAAGCAGATGGATAGTTGAAACAAATGTTCTTTTCCATGCAAAGCTGGAACCAAACGATTTTTACTTTTCCGCGCATTTTACATTAAAACTGGCACAGTCTGGTTCTGTAAATAAAATCCATCTTGCATACAGTCTAGAGCACCTCTAACAGTCCAATCTCTAACAAAGATTATCTGTGAAGTGATGCAACATCTCACCAGGAGTAACAACGACTTAAAGACAGTCGTAAAATTGCTAAATCAAGATTAACAGATGAGAAAAACAACCGCATTTATTTCCTGCGTAAACTGGACTTCATGGGTGTTTTAAACGTTTTGGTAAATCCAGTAATTTAACGACCCGTTGTTTTGAGAGCTCAGCTATTGCCCTTCATGGGTTCTCGTTCAGATCTCGCGATGGTTTCTGCGTTGCGTTGTTCGGGCGAGCCGACGACGAGACCGTTGGTGTCTGGAAAAATTGTCTCGTGCTCAAGCTAAAAACACTCATAATAAACATTTCGGGGCCTACAACAATTTAAAAATCTCACGCTCCAAAACGCGCTGCGGTTGGTTTTCTAAATCGGACTGGTAAGTCTCGCTAACTGTCTGTTTGAGCCTTATATGTGTTTGGTACTTGAAAGGTGTCTGTCGGCACGGAGAGGCCTAACGCACAAGCTTCGACAGTTAGCCACAGAGCTAACTATTATTGCTGTTTTCTTAATAAAGAAAAGCGGTAGGGGCATATAGATATTAGTCTTGCTTTGCAGTATTGCAAATAAAAATTACACCTCCTGTTAATTGAAAGCCTGTGGTGTCCAGTTACAGCCCGTGCATATGAATGTGAAGAAATTAGACGCATTCGTTGAGCTAGTTGGCGAGCTGCATGTGAAGGGGGCGGGACTGGCGCTATCGGTGGTGTTTTGAAGTAAACCTGCTTGATGCTCCAAAATTCACAACATAATTCTTCTTGTTTTAAATATTATTTTTAACCATTTAATTCCCTGTAACGTACAAGTTCTATGTTTACGTATGCTTCTTATCGCTTGAAATTACACAGTATATAATTACTCCATGCAATATGTCTATTGACAAATTTAATATTTTTGCAACAGGTTGTTACTGTTACAAATTAAAATGCTTTTGTAGTAATAATTCCTAGCATTTCAGAGTCTTGAAAGAAGATTTAAAAAATGCTTTTGATTAGGATATTAATGAACATATGCATTTTTATATATATTGCAGAGGAATGGCTGCCGCTGAGGTGAATGGTAGTTCCGCTCTGATAAAGGAGGAAGAAGAGCCTATGGATGTGACGACAACACATACAGAAAACTACCAAACACTCATTGATGCTGGGCTGCCTCAGAAAGTAGCCGAAAGTCTTGATAACATCTTCCAGACAGGTGGGTGATTGTCCCAATTTAGGCTTAACTAAGAATACTTTTATTCATGTCTGCTTGTTCATATATATATATATATATATATATATATATATAAACAAAGTACTTTGTTGTAGTTGACTTAGAGTAATGTGTTTTTTACACTGCAGGTTTGGTGGCATATGTTGACCTAGATGAAAGGGCTATTGATGCTCTTCGAGAGTTCAATGAAGAGGGTGCACTTACTGTGCTGCAGCAATTCAAAGAGAGTGATCTGTCCCATGTGCAGGTACCCATGTGGATAGATTGCATTCCATATTCATCTGCAACTGAGTTATAATTATGAATTAAAATGCTTTGCAACATGTTTATTTTTGTTGCAGAATAAAAGTGCATTCCTTTGTGGAGTCATGAAGACGTACAGACAAAGAGAAAAACAAGGAAGCAAGGTTCAGGAGTCCACCAAGGGTCCAGATGAAGCAAAAATAAAGGTAAACCGTCCTTCTGGGAGTGCTTTTGCATTGAAAGTTACAATTGACATTTAAACATGGTTTGGTTTTTATTTTGTTTAGGCTCTGTTGGAGAGGACAGGATACACTCTTGACGTGACTACAGGGCAGAGAAAATACGGAGGCCCCCCTCCTGAGAACGTATACACAGGCTCACAACCAGGGATCGGAACTGAGGTATGAGTGACTTTCATAGTCAGCTCAAACAAACACTTAAAAACATTGACCAAAAATCTACACATCATCTGGTTGAAATATTCAACTAACTCCAACATAAAGGTAACCTGTCGCCTGTTTCATGCTCTAGTAATGTTGAACTTGTTTCAAATATACAAAGCTACCTCTTTTCATCCCTGTGATTTTGCAGAAATTGTGAATATGTTGATGTCTAAAATTTCATACCAGGTTTTTTTATTTATTATTATTATTCTCTATATTCAGGTTTTTGTGGGAAAAATCCCCAGGGATTTGTACGAAGATGAGCTTGTGCCTCTGTTTGAGTCTGCCGGTCCTATCTGGGACCTCAGGTTAATGATGGATCCCCTGTCTGGTCAGAATAGAGGTTATGCTTTTATCACATACTGCAATAAAGACGATGCACAAAAGGCTGTGAAGCTGGTAAGTAATTTTGCAGAGTTGTAAAAAAGACCAGTTTAAGTCTCAAAATTATCATAGAGTTGTAGATTAATATTGCATAGTGCATATTTTCCTGATTGATGGCTTGACATTTAGGCAGTTTAACAAATGGCCACATATCTTGAATCATTATTGTGCTTCTGGTGTTTTTTTTTTATTTTATTAATATTTATTTTGTAAAAAAATTTAAAAATCTGTAAATTCCAAGTATCTTTTATGAAAAATTCCCGGCTACTGTTTTATGCATCTGTTCACTTTTCTGCTTTGATTTCAGTGTGATAACCATGAAATCCGGCCTGGCAAGTACTTAGGAGTTTGTATATCTGTTGCAAACAATCGCTTGTTTGTGGGCTCAATTCCAAAGAACAAGACAAGAGAAAGTATACTGGAAGACTTTGGCAAAGTAACAGGTTTGTTTCAAATGCACAGTGATAGATTTTCTGTTTTATACTTGTCAAATAAGTCTGTTGTGAGTAATGACATGCAGTTGTTTTTATAGTCATGTTTTACCCACCTTTTGCCTTATAGAGGGTCTGCAAGATGTGATATTGTATCACCAGCCAGACGACAAGAAAAAGAACCGCGGTTTTTGTTTCCTGGAGTATGAGGACCACAAATCTGCAGCTCAGGCGCGTCGGCGTCTCATGAGTGGGAAGGTCAAAGTGTGGGGGAACCCTGTCACAGTGGAGTGGGCTGACCCTGTTGCTGAACCAGACCCAGAAGTCATGGCCAAAGTTAGTTATCTATACATCTTTTAAAAAATGTTGTTTTAGTCCTCCTTACTGCAATATTAAAAACATTTTCTTGGATCTTAGGTAAAGGTGCTCTTTGTAAGGAAGCTGGCTACTGCTGTGACTGAAGAGCTCTTGGAGAAAACCTTTTCTCAGTTTGGAAAGCTGGAACGAGTCAAGAAGTTGAAGGATTATGCTTTTGTCCATTTTGAAGATAGGGATGCTGCTGTAAAGGTGAAGTTTCTGTGAAATTGTCAAAGTATTTTTTACATGTGATGTTTCTTTGTACTTGACAGTAATTGATTTTGTTTTTTCATGTCAGGCTATGGATGAGATGAATGGGAAGGAGCTTGGTGGAGAGGAAATCGAGATTGTTTTGGCAAAACCCCCAGACAAGAAAAGGAAAGAGCGCCAAGCAGCTCGGCAGACCACCAGGACAGGCGGGTGAGTCAGATGGAGACATATGATTGGACAGCGCTTCACTAATTCTCTTTCATGGCAACATACACATGCAACTCTCTTTTTCTTTGCAGGTATGATGACTATTACTATTACCCACCTCCTCGTATGCCCCCACCAGGCAGAGGAAGGGGTCGTGGTGGACGAGGGGGCTATGCCTATCCACCAGATTATTATGGTTATGAGGATTACTATGATGACTATTATGGCTACGACTATCATGACTACCGAGGTGGATATGAGGACCCTTATTACGGCTATGAAGATGTGTACAGCATGAGGAGCCGTGGTACTCGCCCCAGCAGGGGTGGGCCTCCACCACCGAGGGTTCGCGGGGCTCCACCTACACGAGGTCGGGGTGGCTTTGCCCAAAGAGGACCGCCCCTTGGTGGTCCACGCGGTGCGCGAGGAGGACGAGGAACCCCTTTCCAGCCTCAGAGGGGTCGTGGTCCTCGCGGTGCCAGGGGCAATCGTGGAGGAAATGTCGGCGGAAAGAGGAAGGCAGACGTCTTTAACCAGCCAGACTCCAAGCGCCGCCAGACCAACAACCAACAGAACTGGGGGTCCCAGCCCATCGCCCAGCAGCCCCTGCAGCAGGGGGCCGACTATTCCGGTAACTATGGTTACAGTAATGACACCATGGAGTTTTCACAGGATTCTTATGGGCAACAGTGGAAGTAGATGCACCAAAAGGTATTTGGCGAAAACAACAATAAAAAGAAAAAAAGAATATCAGGAGATTGGCCACAATTTTTGATTGACTTTTTATTCTTCTTATTCTTCATCTCTTGTGAAAAAAATGTGTATGTTTCCCTGAAAAAATGGACAGACTGCAGAATTGGCTCAAGATGATTGGCTGGAAATCCTTTTGGCTGAAGAAATGAACGTAACCATTGTGGCGAATCATTTCTTCCTCCTACCGTTACATTGGGACACGTCTTTAAAATAATTACAAAAACATTTTTATTGTTACCTTTTTGTTCCTGGTTCTTTTTAAAGCCAACAATGAACATTTTCCCTTAAAAAATGGACATTAATTTTAAAAATCTGAGAGGACATCAAAATATGCATATGGCCTTGCAGAACATTTTTTGTCCTTGTCCCCATTCTGCCACTCCCCCTCTTGTACTCCCTTAATTTGTGGTTTCTTGTAGTTGCTTAGGGACTTGCTTGTAAATAAATGCCTATGGTTAGAGCTTCATACATCATTTTTTTGCAATGGTGGAGAAAAGAATCCACAAAAAGGAGGAAAATCAAAGTTTTGTAATGTTCGAAGTGTATGCCTAGCATTTCTAGAGGTAGACAAATTGTGTTTTGTTTTTGTTTTTTTTAACTGAAACATAACTTCGTTGTTTTCATTAAACTTGCCCAGTAGAATTTGGTTTGGCTTACCATAAGAGCCATAGAAGTTTGTTCTCTGATGTTATTTGTATTTATAACTTTTACGTTTGTTCAGTTTCAATAAACTCAGCTGAGCATCAGTCAATTGTCAGATACTCAAATTCAGTGTTGTCCTTCACTACTTGATTTGATCCATAACTACAATTCTCACATTTGGAAAAAGCCCCCCCACCCCCCAAAAAAATAAAAATAAAATTTGCTCCTCAAAAGATGAAATTTGCACAGTCAGTGAAAGGAAAGAATTGGGCATGAGTTTGGATGGTTTAGTGGTCACAATGGATTTTAACCCTTTATTCTTCAAATCTCTGATTTCCTGCTCACAGAGTTCTTACTGCAAACGTTGCATCAGTATTTCAGTAAAGCTGTTGAGCTGCTGACCATTTCCCAAAATTGTTCTTATCTTTCTGCAGAGCTAACGCTTGAACAGATCTCAGCTTAACTTCATTAACTTGTTAAGAAGAAACTAATTTTACCTCTGAAGATTATTCAAAATTATTTGGTCACTCACTGCAAATTCCAAATAGGTTAAAAAAAAACACCTTATCCTGTAGCTTCCTTCTTTATTCACGCTGACATCTACTGAAGCTCTTACTCTGTTCACTTTCACGAAAACCTCAAAGACAAGAACAAGAATGGGAAAATGGTGAAACGTCTTAGAACCTTACTATTAGTGACAGACTTAGAGCTGCACATTGGAGTTGATCTCATTTGTACGCTGAAGTGTTTCAACATAATTTTGTTGCTTCCAAAATCAGCACACCACCTCAGCCATCTTTTTTCTCCCTTTGAAGACATGAAGGATCTGTCCATCCAAAGGGTTAAAATTCTGTAAATATGCAAAAGAAATGGCCAGTCAGAATATTTTTAACAACAACTAAAAGAAATCTTTGACCTTTACTTGTTGGTGTGGTATTGTTTTTTGTTTCATGTGTCTGTCCTCTTATTCCAACCTGCCTAGGTGGAGAAGCAAAGAGAGCGGCACCAGTAGAATGAGGAACTCACCTGAACTGTACTGAAGGGTGAGCCAGCCTTGCACAGAGTACTGTCTCCCCTTCTGTAGTTACTTGTTACCACTGGAGAAGCTTAACAATACTACTTTATTCTCTTGTTTCTAAACTCTTCTGTAAAAGATTTTTGTGTATGTTAGGAGAGTAAGAAGACAAATAGTTGACAGAAGATTGTTTGCTGATGGCCCATGTTTCCCATTAAAACAAAAAATAAATATTTTCACCTAAAAGCAAAAAAAGTCACCCAATTTTAGGAATCTAGTGGTTGCTTCTGTAACCTGGATTAGACGGCCAGTCAAGGATTTGGTAAGCATAATAAATCTGAACCCAACACCTGCTGCACTGAAAATCAGCTGTCTGCAAACACATTCTCAGGAATGGAGAACTGGGCATTTCCTCTCATGTGCCACTAGATGTAGCACTCAACAACAGCACAACTGTAGTGTTTTATCATTTGACGCTACATTGATTGTCCACATTAAGAACTGAAAAGATCCTGATCTTTACCCCTCTGTCAACCAAAAGGCCAATTTTCCAAATATTGGCACATTTTGGCAGGAAATTGAAATGAAACATGTCTGAAATTGGCTGATTTTTGAACAATAGCTTCACCTCAACACAGTTAGTGTTTAAAACCACAAGATGGCAGTATGAGGCTTGAACGTATCACGTGTTAAACTGGGACAGAACCAGAATCCAGCAGAAAGCTTTTTGACATGCTTTAGTCCTTAAACAACTTCTCATGTCAGAACTGTGTCTTTATATGTTGCCTCTTGTCACCAGGCAGTAAAGGAGCTGCCCACATCCATGTGAATGAGTTCACAGAATTGGAAGGGACTGATTGGTAAGGCTGCATCATCAACTAATGCTCAGAAAGAATATCACATTTCTGTTAATAAAACCATAATCTTGGATGTCACAGATTTGCTATCTCAGTGTAAGTTCTGTAAATAGATAATTCACAATAAATATTTTTATATAAATGTAATATGTGTTAAAGACATCTGTCTTAGATGACGTGTTGGGTGTGATGTTCTAAAATTTAAAATCTTTTACTCAGGCATGTTTGTGTCTTTGTGGTCATGTTTTTAGTTTCAGGTCAGTAAACTAATGGCACAGAGGTGCAAACCAGTTCCACTGCAGGATTTCAGACTCATCAGAATGGACTTAATGTGACTGAAGTCCAGAGGCAGGCAGTGAATCTGCACCAGCTGGTTTTCCTGCCTACGGAGTCGAACAGGGACTAAAGGTGAGAAATGCCTGAATTAGTTTAGCCTTCTGTCAGGTCAAGAAATATCAAATCAACATATTGACCTTCAAAACTTCAGATGAAAACAGGAGAAAGAGTGAATCACAACAATAAAAATCTTCTCTTTATTTAGGGCAGAACAGAAGATGTGTACGGCAGCTTCACATCAAGCAGACATCGCTTCCACAAATATTCCAGGAAAGGAAAATTCTTCAACTTAATGACTGTACAGCACTTGTTACACAAATAAATTTCATGATTTGTGCAAATGTAATTCATATTAATGTGGACTTTTTGAACATTTGTACCAAAAAAAGGGGGTAGACAGTATGTTTTATTTAAAGCAATGTGTGATGCTCTGGTTGAGCACATGATCCACATCAATTCTGGTGGAAATTAAAAGTCAAGATATTATCAACTCCTCTTGAACTCATTCGAATAATTCAAAGAGGAGATTTTAAGCTGTAAAACTTGCACATTTCTATTAAATCAACTATTTATATACAATGAAATCAACGGAAAAAGCGTCCAACACGCAGCAGCTTACGTATTTTACGTCCATTAGGAAACCTTCATGAAAGTCGCCTCGTGGAAACTGAAGGATTTTCAAACCAAAATTATGTTTATTCGTTTCATTTAGTGTCACATTCCTGTTTTTTAGCCAGTAAAAACGTTTAGAGTAGCATCGAAACAAAACACACAGGGGGGGCGTTCTGTCTGTCCGCGCGAGGTCACGTGACTCGCTGCGTCAGACGTAAACCTGGGTGAAGATGGCGGCCACCGGAGGAGAGTCTTCTGTTCAGAGTGTGTCGGATGAATTATTTCAAAACTTTTACACAGAGGTTCGACAAAATTCAAGTTAACTTGTGTTTTCTAAACATCTCAGTTGTAATTTTATATATTTTTTCAATTAATTGGTTAATATTTATCTTGTTTACTCACACAAGGCCTTCAGCTAATAACAAGAAGCTAACGTTTGCAGAGATGTTTAGTTGCTGTTTTATTTTTGTGTAGTGATTAAGCTCAAACTGGAGATTGTGTAAACATCTACTCCTGTAATCATAGAAGTCGCAGAATATTCTAGATTTAACTGCTGAATTTTGGAAGTTTTCCCTGCAGCGCTGCTGATAGTTTAATCCATCAAATAATAAAGAAAAGTCAGTTCCAGCATTGAGATCCATGTTGACGAGATCTTGTATATATCGACAGGTGAAGCAGATTGAGAAGAGAGACTCGGTGTTAACCTCTAAACAGCAGATCGACAGACTGCTCAGACCTGGTTCTTCATATTTTAATCTCAACCCCTTTGAGGTAACGGAGTCCATTAAAAGTGGATTTTCTTCATTGTTGCTTTTAGTTTATTTACATTATTCGTTGAGGGTGTGGTGATGGTTCCTGCTGTAAAATCAAAACAATTTATCAGTGTTTGTTTTATCTTCAGGTATTGCAGATTGACCCAGAAGCAACAGATGATGAACTGAAGAAAAGATTTCGAGCAGTAAGGATTTTCTTGCCAAAGAAATACTGATTGTTATTATTCATATTTGCTGATCATGTTTGGTTTTTCATCTCCAATCCAGTTGTCCATTTTGGTCCATCCAGACAAAAATCAGGATGATCCCGATCGAGCACAGAAAGCCTTTGAAGGTACATGTCTGGATGTTGTTAGATAATTTGTGTTTCATAGATTTTCCAGAGAATGAAACATTGTTAGTTGTTACAGTAATTATATTTACTCACAATAAATGAAAGCAAATTTAATAAATATAACAAGTTCTGCTTTGGCTATAGTTTAAAACTTTATCTTTGCAGAAAACATGATCTTAAAACAAAATCTGTCTTTGTATCTTTTGGTTTTCTAGTTGTGGACAAATCATACAAACTTCTGCTGGATCCAGAGCAGAAGAAGAGAGCTGTTGATGTGATCCAAGCAGGAAAGGAATATATTGAACATATGGTTAGTGGGCTCCATGTCAACTTGATTTTATATATATATATATATATAGTCTCTTATTTTGCAATTTTTATGTTTGATTCTCTGACGACCAACAGGTGAAGCAGAAAAAGAAACAATTGAAAAAAGATGGGAAACCTCAGGATGTAGAAGAGGACGACCCAGAAATGGTAAATCTGTTTAACCTTGAGTTTGATGCAGTCAGCTGTGAGAAAAAAGTTAAATATGAAGAAATACTCATAACAATCTGTTGTTTAATAGAAACATTCTTCCTTTTGTTGTTTTTTTTCCCTCTAGTTTAAACAAGCTGTGTACAAACAAACCATGAAGCTGTTTGCAGAACTTGAAATCAAGAGGAAGGAAAGGGAAGCAAAGGAAATGCACGAAAGGTTAAAAAAAGTTAAAAAATATACATTATAATATGTGGAATTAAACTAATGTAAAAACTTAAGCATATTTAACCCATGTAGCCTCATCATTGATGGACATTAGTGCTAAAATATTAGGCAACAGTTTGTTTTTGAAACAATATTTTGCTGAAGATTGTTGTGACTTTCTTTATCAATTAGAAAAAGGGCAAGAGAAGAAGAAATTGAAGCAGCAGAGAAAGCAAAGCGGGAGAGAGAGTGGCAGAAAAACTTTGAGGTGAGCCCCTTCTGATTGTTTTCTTCATGTAAGGAAACATAATTAGCTAATTTCCTGTAACATTTGGCAGGAATCAAGAGACGGACGTGTGGATAGTTGGAGGACCTTTCAATCTAAAGGCAAGACCAAAGAGAAAAAGAGCAGGTCCTTCCTCAAGCCCCCCAAAGTTAAGATGGAACAGAGGGAATGATGCTAGAAATTGGGCTTAACTAGAAAATAAAATTAACTGTCGATAAAATAAAAATGCATTTCTGTGTCCCCACCTTGTTATCTGTAGTCGGATGTGTAATTGTCACAGGATACATGTATGACAAGTTCCTTTTCCCTGACAGACATAGTTTTGTACTTCATTTTCTAATGTACATATTTGTGGTTTGAAGCCAGCGATCTGTGTGAGAAAGAGATGAGTCATCTTCAGCTGTTGCAACTGATGAGAATGTGGTTTGTCTTTTTTTTTTTTTAACTTAATAAAACTTGGTTATGACAAGTCTAATTAATTTCATGTACAATGAGTTCAAACTAGAAACAGTTCAACAGTTTGTGCTTGTTGTTAGGAGTCTGCTGCATGGATCAGAGCTTGGCATTTCATGTCTGTTTAGCATAAATCACAGATGTATTGTTCAAAATAAAAAAAAACAAACGCTGCATTTTCAGTTTACATGTTTAAAAAAAAAACTCCACATCTCGGCCTGCTTTGAACACACACAACGTACCGGACAACAAAATGTTACATGATCTTATTTCAACAAAAAGACAATTGGCAAACGAGGGCAGACAAATTGTATAAAGATGAATTTATAGTGGCTAAACAAGATTAAAGTAGGTTTATGCCAGTCAGCTTTGGGTCTCTGTATGAAGTCATGATTGTCATGTAATGTTGCTCTTCACATGACTTTGCATTGATCTCCACTTGAGGCAGGAGCAGAGACGACAGGAGATCCAGCAGCACCTCCCATCAGTCCATCCAGACTGAGACCCTGAAAGGCTCCAAAGAAGGAATCATCCTTCGCCGGTGCAGGTTTCCTGGCAGCAGCGGTGTGCTGTAGGTAGAAGACGAGATGGTTAAAGCATAATGACGTGTAAAACTCCCTCAGACTCACATTAATGGTTTACTCACTCTGGGAAGGCAGTGGTGGCTCCTGAAGTGTGTCCTCACCGTCCTTTCTGCGTTCTTCTTGGCGAGCACGGCTTGCTGACGTTTCCTTTAGAAAACAGCACAAAGCAACATTAAACACAGCACATGGGCAAGAGGCTTAGTCACGTGACCAACGGGAGTTGTTGAGCCAGAAGCTCAGGATTACACAAGAGAGTTAAAAGATTACCTTGAAATTCTCAAAGAGTTCTTAGAAAACAAAATCATGTTAGAGTTTACAAAAACCTAAATGAGATATTAAAAAGGATTTGGCCATTTTTTTGCTCACCGTTCCCTCTTCAGTTCATCCTGATACGCTCTGAGCCAGGAGTCCGGGACCTTCTGGCCTCCGGATGGGAGACTTCTCCTTCTGTTGATGCTCTTCCTGCGGGTGAAGCTGCATCTGCGGACCGACTGGCTCTTTTTGGTCCCTCTGTTTGTGGAGGTTTTAGTACTGGACATGCAGCTGGTGAACTGCTTCAGAGGAGAACCCAGCGACATGAAGGAATCCATCTCCAGAATCTGCGTATAATTACACAGCAGTGTCTTGCTTTTTGTCTGTAAGGATCTAAAAAACAATATGATTATAGGAACATTTAATAACATGGAAACTAATTAATACCAGTAGAATCAAAAGGAACTCACCTGTGAGGTAGATCTGACTCACTCAGCTCGGTTCTCCTGTAAAAGTCATTAAGAACTTCTGTGTCTGCTCTTATGGAGCTTCAACTGATGACCTTGTTGGTCTTTAAATCGGATTACCTGAAGACGTTTAGCTCATTAATCACAAACAAATCTGCACAGGACAAAAAAAGATGCATGTTTCTATTAGTAAAGCGAAATAAATCAAAATTTAAATGTCAAGTTATTGAGTTTAACCCAGTAGTTTTTTGTTTTTTTTTCTTTTAGTTACAAAACATCTTTATAATTACTTGAAAGTGGGGATTTATTTGCTGGAAGCATTCCAGAGGAAGCCAGACAGATGGTGCGTGGAAAGACTCAAAGGTGGCGTGTGACGCTCCGATGACGCGGGAGGATCTGGTTGTTTTCACCACAGACGAGACTTTCTGTTGGCCCCATATCGCAAAGCTGAATGACACCATTCATTCATCCATTCATGAAGAGAAGAAGGGTGAATGGAAGTCTGGATTTATTGTTGTGCAGCTTCAAAAATCCTTCAACAGTTAATTATTACACTCTACATTTGACTAAACTAATTTAGCAATAAAATGTAATCTCAGCTGTAAAAAACAGTCCCACTTTAAAATAAAACTTATTAGACTATATCAGTTTCTGGTTATCTTTGACTTTATGGAGCTAATGTTTCACTTCACGTCAACTCTTGACCTCATATAACCCCAATCAAGCTGTTCATACTTAACAGGGTTAATTTTAGTCCAAAGCAAAGTATTTGCTGAGTTCGAATCTTGTCAAAGTTATAAATAGCACTGTGGGGATCACTATAACTACTTGCATTATAAGAATGAGGTTAATGAAGCTGCAGAGTACATTACCAACAGATGGGAACGCTTGTGTGATGGTGCACCTGAACACCTGCTACAGCAGATCATCCTGGTTCCTCCTCCTTTGATTGGACAGCTGAGTTCAGTTTTAGAAAGGAATAAAATAGAAATTAGTTTCCAAGGAAGATCGACTGACAAGACAGGAGAACAGGAAGTGTGTCTACTAAACTCATCAGCATGAAAATATAAAACAATTTGCAGTTTTATGCTCAGTAGTCATAAAAGTTAAAAAGTAAAATGGACCGAGGACACCGGAGGTCCAAAATAATACCGAGAGCGCCATTAACCTTTGGCAAAGAGTTTTAATTCTACACAATAATACATATATACAGCATTATACGCTTTCATTGCATACAAAAGAAGTCACAAACAGAACCGGGTTGAGAAACATGAGCTCGAACTCAAAATAAATACTATCAACAGGAGCAGTGTGCTTCACCTCAGTGTAGTTTATAATGTCCAACATGAAAAAAGGCAGTTTAGGTTCATTTACGTGTATGAGAATGATTCCATGACTAACGCTCAACAAGCAGAACATGAACATGTCACCCATCCATGACTACACACACACATACACTCAAAAAAATGCTGCATAACATAAAAAGATGTGTATCATTAGGTCAAGGCTCGAGAGGCCTGTGTGTGTTGAGTGGGTCGGTTTTCATGGCGAAGACATTCTTTTAGACAAAATAATAATAATAATTCTCTAGAATTATGATGGAGAGAACTTGCACTGCGTACGACCTCCCTTTCACCCTTGTGTTGGACTTCAGAGCTGCTCATCCGAGTCGTATTTAATGACTTCTGAAAGGTTTGTTTCCTTAGAGGGGCTTTTTTGTTTTGTTTTTCAGACGAAAAGTAAAAACTGTTCACAAGTCAAAAGGAAGACGAGCTGAAAGAGGGCTACTCCGGGTAAAAACAATCGTCCATTTAGAAAAGATTCACGACTGTCTTCTGATCTTCAGTTTGATGTTTTGGTCTCTGCTGCAGATACGTGCCTCTCGTTACTGCAGAAGTGCTTGTGAGACGAGCAGATCATTAGGATTTCCATGCTTTTATGACCAAAAATAAACTCTAAAGTAATGTTTATTTTAACAGTTCAGCTGCTTCACATGAAAGGACTCGACCTCTCATGCGACACAGTCTTTGAAGTTTGTGGGTCACCGGCTGATGTCCCGGTTGCCCTCCCAGTTCTTGCTTCCTGCTGCTTCACCGATGCCCAAGTTCTCAAAGAAGGGGTGTTTGAGTGAGTCGGCCAGTGCCAACCTCTTCGTGGGCTCGTACTCCAACATGCCTTCAATGAGGTCAAACAGCTGGTGGTGCTCCTCTGCCTCTGACAGCAGGTACCGCTGGAAGAAAAACACACAACAAAATCAAACTGGCGTGAATCCTGAAACTTGAGTTTAAAATATTTTCATTTCCTTCTACTTACCCGTAAAGGTTTGCAGTTTTCTCTGACGTATTTTCCTGCTGAGGAGCTCTCGTCCCAATCCAGACGACCACGATAGAAATACTTCTGCTTCCTAAGTGTTGAAATTGATAAGCGTAAGCAGCATACAGTCACGTACAATGTTTTATATAAATAATGAAAATACTCATGTCAGTTTACTGTAATTTAACAGTTTGCTTGCCTAGTTTTACGAATCATCCTGGAGGGAACTGGACCCAGAATCCTTTCCATCATGGCCAGATGTTCCCTGTTGTCATGAGTCTAAAAGACACAAGATGACGAGACTTGCTGAATTTGGGGGAAAACGATTAAGAACACTAAACTTGCAATATTCATCCGTATCTAGCCATTTACAACATCTACCAGACAAAACCTCAGCAGTAACATTGGTGTAAAAGATTAGGATTTTTTATAAATCTAGCAGGGGTGAGTTGAGTTCTTGTACCTGAAACAAGGTGAAGCCTAAATAGTACTCAAACAGGATGCAGCCGATACTCCACACATCACACGGGTGACTCCAGCCCAGTTCTAAAAGACATAAACAAGAAATCAATGTTTGGCAATTATTTTCAGGAAATACAGCTACTCAAATTTCAACTACACACAGTCCCCTCACCTAATATCACTTCAGGGGCGCGGTAATGCCGCGTTGACACGATGGTGCTGTGATGCTCGTGGTCAAAAGTGGCACTGCCAAAATCTACAACTCGCACTGCCGTGCTTTTCACCGTTCGTTCTTCTCTTTTCTGAAGATCAGAAAGGATAAAAACAGGTTTATCAAACCGATCAAATGTTTCTTTGTTTTTTTATGTGCAAAAACAAATAGTGTATGATTTTACTTTTTTCCTTTCAATTACTGTGTGTTTAATTTATTTCTAATGAAACCAACCATATATCATTCTTCTATTTAAAACATGTTCCACATCAAACTGGAAATAATCTGAAGAGAAATCCAACACTTCCCCCTGGAGGTAGGACTCAGAAACAAGGAGTCTTAAATGTTTCTTTTGGGGATTTTTATTATTTTTTATTTGTCTCCAGTTTGATGCTGTTTACCTTTTCTACATTGTAGGTCATGGTGAAGTCAGAGTTGACAAACAGGATGTTTTCTGGCTTCAGGTCTGTGTGCGTCAACTTATTGTCATGAAGAACTACAGAGGAGGTAAAAAAGGACTTATTTTGTATCAAATACTTCAAGTTAAATGAACTGAAAGCTGCTAAAACAAACCATCAAATTAGAATAACTACATTAGTCTAATATGTAGATTGAGATTACAGAACAAGTTTTATCAAAGCAGTTTCTTATTGTATAGAAGCAACTTACATTTCACAGCTAGGCAGAGTTGGAAGGCCATGTGTCTGACCTGACCGATCGAGTACGGTAGATAGTTGTTTTCCTTTAGGAAGTCGAAGGTGCTCAGAGCTAACAGCTCAAACGAGATACACATATGGCCATGATAGTCAAACCAGTCGTACATCTGCACACACAAGCTGTAAGAGATACAAAACAAAATCTCAAAACCAGATTATTTATTGGATAAAAGCTTTATAAAATTTTATAAAAGTTCTGGTGACGTTTTAGACAAACTCATTTGGTTGAAGTTTATTTGATCTCAGTGGAATGTTTTAAATGCCTGCTTTGATGATCAGCAGGGGATCAGATAAGACCAACAGGTCTGGAAATACAACATTCCAATGGAAAATCACAAGAGTTCAGACTCACAATTTATTATCAGGATCCTTTTCATTTATCTTCTCGAGCACGTTGATCTCCAGACGAGCAGCTTCCTTGTATTTCTCAACATTCTTGATGATTTTCAGAGCAACGTGAACGCCTCCCCTGTAATATATATATATATATATATATATATATATATATATATATATATAATAAAACTTTTTTAATTTCACATTCATGTCTGCGTCGTGCTGTAAAGATCCTGTCTGTTAGCAGCAGCTCCGTTTTTATTTCCCCAGACACGTACCTTCGATGGTCAATGCATCGCATCACCCTCCCAAAGGTTCCTTCCCCCAAAGTGCTGACGATCTCATCTGCAACACAACAAACAGAGAAAAGAAAAGATGGGGGAGAGGGGAAAAAAGAACAGAAACATTAGATATATGGACTCGAGCAAGAGTACATTATGCAAAAAATGCAGATAGGCGATTCTGCGCTAGAGCCCATCCCTTTTTCTAAAAAGAAAAAAAAAAAAACTGCCTATACAATCTGGCAGGTCCAAAATATTCTGAGCCTAGAAGTGAATGTATAGTTTCATGATAAATAAGTGGGAAACTATAAATGACTAACTGAAAATCAGGTCAGATGTTGTTATTTAGCATATAAAGATAAAACACTAAAACTGAACATATTTGTGTGGTTTTTTTTTTGTAATTTACTTAGTTACTAAGTTAAAGGATTATCTGCTCTGGTTGTACTAACACAGAAACTGCTACATGTGAAGTGTGTGTAAACTTTTGATCAGAAACACTAACTAAAATCATTGTAGCTGGAAAAAACTAGCTTTAGTTACAGACGTAAAAGCTGTAACTGTGTTTTAAGTTACGACACAACAGAAAGAAATGTCTACAAATTGGATTCTATGTCTAAGGAAGTCGAATAAACCTGTGAAACACAAAAAAAATGCTTCACAGTTTAAAATCCTAGAACAAAAAAAACACGACTTATCTAAAGTCCCTCTCAAATTCATGAACACTTTTTGCAATCCACCCTGCTACTTCAGCTAGAGTGAAGAGCATTCTAGCAAGGCATCATCATCAGACACTCCCATGTCATGTAAATGCTCTATGGTTATACTCATATGGAGAAGGGTTACGATAGAGTAGTGGCAGTGAGTACATCTCTCTTGCAGGACGTCCCCACTCCGACAGATCAGGTGCCCTTCCTCGTCGTCCCTCACACTCAGTGCCCGCGTCCGGCTGGCGCTCCGCTGTATTCACACCCAAATCGCCATCAGCAGGTCGGAACACAACCGGAGGGGACAGGGGTTTCAGAGGCCGCAGCAGCCACGACATCAGGCGGCATAGGTAGATGAGGAGGGAGGAGGAGGGTGGTGATGGTGGTAGTTGTGGTTGTAGGTGGGTTTCGTGGTCATGGGGCGATTCACGCATGACACCACGTGAAGGAAATATATAACGATAGGGATATAGTGCAAGGGAACAAGTCAAAGATCACATCTTGTCCTATGCTTCTCTCCCCCCTCTAGCTTACAAACCACAGCTGCTTACAAACAAAGAAGCAACTGGCATTTCCATTTATCAAAGCAAAAACCACTTAAAACAGAGATAAAACTACTGCATAACTGTTCAAACTAATTTCAGATTAAACACAATAAAATGACTGAATCAAACAGGAAATATTTTAAAATAAACCCAACATTTAAACTACATAAGATCCCCCATTTAAAATACATTAACATGTGTGGTTAAACATACTCCACACAAATCAAGCACCCATAAATCCAATTCTCTAATGCAACTCTATTAAATAAGATTCATTTCTGCATGAAGTTTGGGAGAACATTTTCACTTAGTTGGAGCCCATCTTCATTTATACTCCAAGCTGGCAAAAGAAGTAAACACAAATCAAATAAATAAAGAAAAGCAGAAAAAACACTGTAATATCATTTCTTCAAAATCACCCACCCAGTTAATGCAAAGAAAAGAAGAAATTGGAATTTCTCTTTTTAAACTATTCAAGTCTTTGCAAAAAAATAATAATAATGAAAATGTTCTGCCAAAAATGGTAATCAATTTACACAAATCAAATAAAAAGCAAATACTGACAGAACATAAACAAATCATAAAGAATGTACGACTTACCAAGTCCACGGGCTGCAAGGGAAATGTGGTTAGTGAAAGACAGGGACAGAAAGAGCTAGAGGGGGAAACTAGAGCTGGAAAGAAGGATGAGGAGGTAAAAACCAATCTTGGACCTTGTTCTACTCACCGAGGAGGAAGGGCTATAGGACCTGGTTCTACGCCGCCTTCGTTTGTGCTTACGCCTGCTGCCTTTCCGCCGGTACGATTCATCTCGTTCACGCTCCCTCTCACGGCCGCGCCGGTAGTCGTACATGTTTGGCGAGAAGTCACGAGGATAATAGTTCTCGGCTGCTCCATGTGGCTCCCGTTCTCGGCTCTGATCCAGTCGTCTGTATCCCTCGTAGTACCTTCTGTCAAATGGTCGATGTTCTGTTGAGCGATTGTCATAGCTGCGACTGAAACAACCGAAGGAAACAATCGGACATATGACGCTGTCAGAAACGTTACAGCGAAAGAAAAACAAATCAAGCATCACATGCAGACAAACCTCCGTGAGCGTAGGTAGCTTCCTTCCTGCCTGTGCCCACGTCCCCTTCTGTCACGGTCTCTGTCACTACTGGAAGAATTAGTAGGCGATCGTCTGTGTCGATGTCTTCGTCCTCTGTCTCTGTAGCGATCTTGATAGCTGTTTCGGCTGTCTCTGTCTGACGATGTGTACCGTCTGTTGTGAGGCATCTAGTGTATTAATGGAAAGGCAAAATTAAAATTACAATTTAAGAATCATCTCAAGATTTTAAACTCAAAACAACAAATGGTTTAAAATAAAAATAATAAACTCTTTTTTTCCATATTTTAGTGGTCTTAAAATGCTATATGGTCAAAAAAGGCTCATTCCAGTCACTAAAATGATAATAATGTTAATATTTGATCATGATCTTGTCTTTGCACAGATTAAAACTTAATGGCACAGCTATAAAAGGTTATTGCGCACTTTTGAAATGCTGACACATGTTTACTTTTGATTTACCAAAACACAGCTCCTGTTTGATCTTTGTGTAGAAAGAACAACTTATAAACTTAGCAAGTAAAAATATTTACATTAATCTTGAGGGGTTTTACCAAATTTAATTTATTCCATCTCGTTACAGTGGTGCCTGAAAATATTACTTCCTCTACGACTTTTGACATTTAATATTTTGGTGTCCAAATTTGGCAAAGAATCTGTCTGATTCGAAGAAAACGATCTGTAATTCCAACAAAATGAAATTTAAAATGGTTGTAGCTAGGCAACACAGATTTTTTTTAGCACTTTTAAGTATTCTGTAAACATTTCGTGCTTCAAAACATTATGATAGACAAACAGATCACTGCGGAAGATTAGTAACTTTAACACTGCGTTTTCTTGAGTTTTAACAAAAAGAAACCGCTAACTAAAACTTATGAAACGTTTGCTAACAACCAAGATTTTTTTCACAATCAATTTCTGCTGTTCGTGCAACTGACGTTAATTATATTAATTTCACTGACCATCATGGCAATAAACATAACATCATTTTCAATTGCTGCAGGGTTATCAAATACATGCAAAGTCAAAAGTTTGAAGATATTAAACTGGCCAATAAGCGATTGAACAGTAGTTAGCGCGCAGTGCTAGCAGCTAGCTAATGTAAATAATTTGACCGCCATCTTAGCTTGTTCGTCAGATACACAGAAACTAATGTAAGCTATCATGCTAACGGCTGTAGAACCAAGGTAAAACCATCCAAAAACTCTAAAACATTTCTTTTTACCGTTTTAGCAGCGAGGCCTGTACGTTTGTCCCATAAAAAATCCGTGGTTGCGTTTGGGTTTCTCTACAATTACACTGCTAGCCTAACCGTCAAAGCTCCGTTGCCATCAGCTATTTTTTCCACCGTCTAAGTTCTGGTTGAAACTAGTGTTGAAACGGTTGTAACGCCTCCCTGCGCTGAAACGCAGTACTATTCCTGTACCCCTTTACGGCAAGCCGTTGTAACATATTTTCAAATGGTCACACAGTTTTTTATATATTAACAACGTTTTTCCAAGTCTATTTTACATTCTTACCGGTTCAGATATGAATGGCTGATATATAATTTTTTTATAGCAGCAAATGTAATTTTTTTTTAATTTTCTAAGGCCAGAATATGTATTAAGAAATGACAGCTGTAGATAGATATCAGCTCCCCGTGACCCTGAACAGATACAAGTGGGTACAGATAATGACTGACAAATTTAAATGAGAATTTTACCATTTGGCAAACTGTGTATTAAGAGTACTGTGCAAAAGTTTTAGGCAGGTATGACAAAATTCTGCATAATAAGATTTCATAAGTATAAATTGTAATTGTTCATTTTTATCCATTTGAAAAATGTGATTCACATCAATATGTGCTGTGAATATCAGTTTCCTTCTGTTCCAGAAATTCACAAGCGCATTTCTCCTATCTGGAATAAACATTGTGCATGTGTGAAATGCAATAATTAATGAGAATATACCCAATTTTTAAATTCAAAATATTGAAATAAGGATATTTGTGCAGATAAAATCCTACTATATCAAATTTTAAATACTTTGAATGTCCATCCATTTTCTACACTCGCTTGTTCCTAATCAGGGTCAGCTGATGTTAGTCTCCCTTTGGGTTTGTGTTTTTAAAACATTTGGGGTGAAAATTGCAAGAATGTCAATTAACTCTGCTAATGTTGGTGTTTAACTATGTTATCTTGCTAGTTTGTAATATCTATTCAGGGTGAGAATCTGACTTCTCAAGTGTATGTGCGCATATTTTATAGACCCCAACAAGCAGGATACATCATGTACATTAGAGGATCATGAAGGAGCTGCTGTGAAGGAGGTACATGAAACCCAGGTTTTGGCCTGTACCTTAGTGCACTAATTGCAGGACTGTGGAGCTGTAAGCGTCAGAACATCAGAACCTCATGGAGTCTGTTTCTAACCGTTTGAGCAGACACATGCACATTTGTGGCCTGCTGGAGGTGATTCGGCAGGACTCTGGCAGCTCCTCCTGTTCCTCCTTGCACAAAGGTGGAGCTAGTGGTCCTGCTGCTGGGTTGTTGTCCTCCTCCAGGTCTCCTGATGTACTGGCCTGTCTCCTGGTAGCGTCTATGCTCTGGACACTACACTGACAGACACAGCAGAACCTTCTTGCCACACCTCACATTGATGTCCCATCCTGGATGAGCTGCACTACCTGAGACACTTGTGTGGGTTGTAGACTCTGTCTCATGTTACAACTAGAGTGAAGCACTGCCAACATTCAAAACATCAGCCAGAAAGCAGGAAGTGAGAAGTTCTCTGTGGTCACCACCTGCAGAAACACTCCTTTATAGGGGATGTCTTGATAATTGCCTATAATTTCCACCTGATATTTATTTCATTCACACAACAGCAATCAGTGTTGCTTCCAAAATGGACAGTTTGGTTTCACAGTCTGATTGACTTGGAGTTACATCGTGTAGTTTAAGTGTTACCTTGATTTGTTTGAGTGGTGTAAAACCCTCTGTTTACAGGTAGAATGTGGTCTAATACAGAATGATGCTGTAACTACTATAAATACTTTTAATAACATGATTTAACAGGCTGAGGCCTGCAGCCTGCAAGGCAAGATGCTAAAGAGGAGAATTTTTTTTTAGGTGATGCATTTTGTGGGTGTGTATATTTCAAAACCGACTCAAAGACGTTGCCTATATTTATTCACAAAAGACACAAATACGACAAAATAAACCTGCATTGAAATGTAAATCTTTCGTGAGTTCAGAACAAGGAAATTATTTGTCCGGCATGTTGATGAGGTAGAACCTTTAGCAGCTACAAAATCTCAACCACAATCTGAAATAGGATGTATTTTAGACAAAAAGCTATAGTTAAAATCCCAACACACAAACAGTACATCCAAAACATGTATCAAAAAGGTTTGTGAGGCTCCATTTTTGAAGACGATGTACAGCTTGTTGCTTGTAACGTGCTGAAGAATAAAGAAAAAAAAAAGTTAGGTTTTAGATATTACTAATTAACTCAAGATAATCTAAATTTGGGATGATTTACCCTTTACTGGTTGTTTTTCGGCATCTTACACTTCTTCATATTGATCATGTGTTCCAGGCGTGCAGACCCCTGGTAGAGCCACTCTTTATGTTGATCGTTCTGAACAATATGAAAACTATTCAGTCACACAATCAAAATGCAAATGAAAAGGATAAATTATTTTTAAAAGGATTCGATACTGACCAGAAAAACGACTTGAATCAAGCTGCAGTCCGACGCTAAAACCTCACACTTCTCCTGAACGCCGTTATATTCTGCATTAAGCGTCTGACCAATCGTGAACTGGGTCACAGGTGGGTAAGGCCAAGCGTTCAAATATTCCCTCATGAAATTCCTGTGGTTTTCATCAGGAATGTCCTCCAAAGGGTCTGACACTGTCACAACAACAAGGTAAATTAACTGGAGTTCGGTGATGTTTTTCATTCTTTTTGGATGCAGTTTTGAGGAGCTACTGCAGGGAAGCTAAAGAGAGACCGTTTCTGAGCTTACAAACAACTAAATTTACTTATGTGAGGTTAAAAGCACCTGAACTTACATGGTTTGCACACCAGGTAGATTGAAGGTAGGCCCAGATAGAGTGACGTGTGATCGTCAATAAAGACCATGAATCTAGAAAAATAAGAAATCATTAAGTAGCGTATAAACTGTTTTTAAATCTCCAACTAAATGATTTTACCTGAACTGATGAACAGAAAGATTTATTTCATGATCGGAAACACTAACAAACCTCATGCGGTTCTTCCTGCCGGGGAGTTCTGCTAATATTCCAGGCTTGAACTCCAGCTGATCGCCTTCACACTTGACCACCACGCGAGCGCCAACAAACAGCTCGCTCAGCTTTGCAGTGTAGTCAAAGGCGATGTGGTGACTGGACACGAAGCTTTTCCCCTTCTCGTCAAAAACAACCTTGTATTTCACCTTACCATTTTCTGAAATAACAAAAAAAATTAAATAAAAACAGCTTCCAGTCTGCAGTTACACAATGACTACAGGACTTTTCTATAATTCTCTGTTCTGTTGCACAATACTGAGAGGAACATGATGCAGCCAAACAAGCACAGACGTGCTTAAATTCTTACCTTTTGTTATTTTGTCTGTAATTTTTCCTTTTTTCCAGCTCAGCGACTTCTTCCTGGCCAGGACAGTCATGTTCACAGAGATTTCTATTTGTGACTCACTTGGAGGAGAGCTGGTTGCTGTAGAGGCCTGGTGGCTTGCAGGAGTCACACCTGTCAGTACAAAAGGCACAAAATGTTAATTCAAACTACATGAAGTAAATCCCAAATCCCCAAAAAGTTGGAACGCTGTTTGAAACGTGAATAAAAACCAAAACTGGATCAGTTTACAAGCTTATATTTTATTCTAAATTGAACATAAACATCTCAGATGTTTAACTCATTCAGTGCCATGTTCAGATTTCATATCCCTCCTCAGTACCAGAGATATTGAGCATTTTTACTGATTTTTGAAGGCTCAAAGAATATTTTCTCCTATGACTATGTGAATTCTGTAACCACCATTAGAAAGATTAGACTCTCTTCTCTCAGCAGCAAAAAATATATATTTCTACCTTTTTCTGTTATTTAGTAATCTGCAGTACAAAAGAGCAACTGTCATCAAGATGCACCTGTTTCAGAACAGGAAGCTGAGATAAAGAGCGTTTTGTGTAAAAAGGTTTTTCAAGCAGATCAGTGACTTTGATGTAAATATTTCACGTTTCAATGATTCATGCAACAGCGGAACTGTGTTTTACTACTAAGAAAGTAGAAAAACAACAGTAAAAAAATACTTAATTTTATTTTATGTATAAAAATAGGCAATTTCAACATTTGAAAAGAATTAAAGAAAAAAAGCTACAGATTGATGATTCAGATACTCTGTGTGTGTGTGTTTGCGCACATGTGAGTGAGTGAGTTAGTCAGTCAGCCCCCCCGCCCCAGCCATTTGTTCATCTATCAACACTGTGTGTTTTATGCAGTGAGTCGTTCTTTATTTTGGTTCCTGTTGCCTGCAGATGATGCTAACGGGAGACACTGGAATCACTAGAAGAATCGTCACGTCAGGCTGACAACACGACGAGCCCAAAATGAGGCAGACCGCGCAACGTTCGGCACATTACTCTGTCCCGGTAGATCGGACTCTGGCGCTGGGGGGATTTTATTCATTTAATCAATTCCACCACCTTGTCAATTCTCTACTTTTTTGGAATAACTCTGAACAGAGGTCGCTTCGCAGCCGCTTCACAGACTCTGATTCTCCCTTCCGCCTTGACAGTCTCTCTCTCTCTCGTTCTGACGGCCTGGCTCCTCCCCCTGATTCACATGCCTTTATAACAGGGTAAGAAAGGAAGATCTCACCCAGAGATGTGCACCACTGCCCCTCCAGGATCCTAGAACTAATTACAACATGTAATGAGTTCATATTCAGCGAGCAGCTGTCCCAGAATGCTTAGCAGGATTTAAGCCAATAAAAGCTGTAGAGACGTCAAGACGTCAATGGAACTGAGTCTATAGACGTCTATGGCACTGAATGGGTTAAACTGAGATATTGTGCCTGTGTTCTCCAGCAGCTGGTCTCCTCATTTCCCAGATGTTTACAGACAGATGTTGTAAGAAGGAGACATGCTACACAATGGTAAACACAACCCTGGAGACGCGCTGCTGCCGTCAGATTCAAAATGAGCTTGTACTTTCCTGGCAATTACCTTTAACGTTTGCAGCTGGAGTGGAAGCTTCAGGTGTGTTGCTCTGGTGTTTTGTTGAGTCGGCCGTGCTGCTCTGGCGTGTTGTTGAGTTGGTCGTGCTGCTCTGGCGTTTTGTTGAGTTGGCCGTGCTGCTCTGGCGTTTTGTTGAGTTGGCCGTGCTGCTCTGGCGTGTTGTTGAGTTGGTCGTGCTGCTCTGGCGTGTTGTTGAGTCGGCCGTGCTGCTCTGGCGTGTTGTTGAGTTGGCCGTGCTGCTCTGGCGTGTTGTTGAGTTGGCCGTGCTGCTCTGGCGTGTTGTTGAGTTAGCTGTACTGCTCTGGCATGCTGTTGAGTTGGCCGTGCTGCTCTGGCGTGTTGCTGAGTTGGCCGTGCTGCTCTGTGATGTTGTTTTTGAAGTACCCGACGAAACTTTTTCTGGCACATTGGATTGGATTGTTGCTTTAGCTGTACTGGCTTGGGATGTTGTTGTTTTGGCTTTTGTAGTTTTACTTTTAGCATCAGTATCTCGAGTCGCTTCTGATGTCGACGTCTCCTTTTTACTGTTTCTAGAACTGCTAATTCCTCTGACTGTGACTGTTGATGTTTTCGCTCGACCTCTCTTAACAGCAAAGTTTCTGCGTGTTTGTGAAGTCTGGACTGTCTCGTATTTCTCATGATTAATTCTTTTCCTTTTATTAGTACCAGTATTCAAACTTGAGGCCAAAAGATCAGAGTCACTCAAATAACTTGTCTCACCATCTGGCTCCCAGTCAGACTCGGAGTTATTTAAAGCTTCATCTTCACTGCTGTTAATCTGACGTGATGATGTACGCAATGCAGCGGCGATCTCAGAACGACTAAGTTTAGGCAAAACCACCATCGCTTCTTTCATTAAAACAACTGGCCTTTTCTGACCAGCTTCTCTGTCTTGACTCATTTTAGGGTCTGAGTTCAGTGGCCGAGGAGGAGTCGGGGAACTAGAAGATGAAGGATTGTGGACGTGATGCCCTGAGTGAACGGGCAGAAACGGCATTGTTCTTCCTAAAAGGAAAAAAACAAAATAAAATTAGAAATGATTTAGAGCAGGACACAGAAACGAGTGGAAATATTTTTAAATGAAACATCTGCTTCTTACTGCAAGTTAAAAGTTCTGCATCGCAATCATTGTCATCAGAATCCAAGTCGTTATATTTCCATCCCAGCAGAGCATAAAGTTCCTTCACAGTTTTCTCACATGCTTTCACAGATCTAATAATATATTAACAAAAAACAACATTTTCAAAAATCTGGGTACGATAACAGAGTGTAAGATCTAGTTTTCAGACAACGAGGCGACATCAGTTTTTATTCAGCGTTACAGGAAAGTAGCAATCGCGCTTAGATCATTTCTAACCCTAACTATAAAAATGGTTCAAACTTAAAAATTAAGTCTAAAAAAATTTTTAGGATTCATGATTAGAAGTCAGTTTAGGAATTGAACTCAAAGAAATTTAAGGGCGGTTCATTTCCATAGTCAGGAACAGGGTTTCTGGTTTTAAACCAGTGTTTAAACATGCAAGCAGTGCATTTTTATTATTTAGGAGAAAGGTGAGACTTTACCTGATCAACCAGGCCCTCACATCTTTGACAAAATACTTTACAAAGACAGGAGGATCTTATTGGTCAGGCTAGGTGAGACTTACTGGCAGAGGTTGACCAGGTTGGTAGTTTGTCTCTGCTTCTTATCCAACAGAGACTGCAGCAGATTGCATCTCTCCATCAGGTCTGAGAACACCTCCATGTTCTTCTCGGCCTCACCTCTGACCCAGTTCTGGAGCTCTTCTCTGTTCATCTCTACTTCTTCAGGCTCCATCATCGCTGGAAAAAAAAAAAAGGAGTCTCAGCACATAATAGAATTACTGGTCATATTATGATGTCACGCACTAGTCACATGACTTCCGCTTGTAAAAGCTAAAGATTAGTCCTTTGGTTTACACTCAATAAAAAAAAACACAAGATCAAAAAAAAAAAAGATAAAGTAATCTCTTAGTTCGTTTTACAGGATAAAAAAAAAAGTTTAACTAAAGTTCAACAATTCACTTGAAACACTAGAGATGGGACTCATTAGGGACTGATTATGATCCAGAGAGCTCTGATCTGATTATAAAACCTCCCTCATTCCCTGCCATGTGGTAATAACCCCATTAGCAGTGTAATGAAATCACAGCTTTCACACAACGATGCTCGTGGAGTTTAGCTTACTTTGAACAACCTAAACAACTCGGCTCTCATTCAAAAATCAATAACAAAGACTGCAAAATACCCGACGAGCTGAAATTAAAGGCAACAAAAACAGAACAGCAGCTTAAATGATGATCGTATTCTTAAAATGATGGTAGAACTTTTTTATACAGTAAGTATTCCACTAATATTTAAAGTATGAAATTCCACCTTTATGTTTATAAAAACAAACAAACATTAGATTGTTGTTCATGTTGCTAGAGATAAACACCAGCCTCCACCAGGATCCTGCAGGAACAAGAGGTTTATAATCGTGGGTGCACGTGATGTTTTTGGTCTGGTTCTCAGCGGAGAACTTCGGGTTGTTGCTTGGTCCTCACATTTTTAAACGTGTCTCTCTGTGTCTCTTCAGAGCTCCTCTGCTTTGTTTTTGGTTCTTCAAGCTTCACATTCAGTCTGATTAGTTCCTGGCTCTATATTTGTTTCAATACAAATCCTTTAATTGAAGAAAAAATAAAGAGAAACTAGTAAAATGTAAAAATACTGGAAAAAACAGAGTTCAGGTTGGATTGTTCACTTATACAGTTTGCTGTTGAAATTTATCAGTCAGCTGTTAAATTTTCCACTTCTGTGATTTACTGTAACTGCTTTCTGTTTTAAAGTAATGAGGATGTTTGTAATGTGATATAGTCAGATATAAAGGTACAGTGTAAAGTGAGGGTGCTTAGCGTGCATTCAAAATGATGGTAATCAAAAACAAAAATGCTAATCTCGTTGATTAAAACTGGCGATTTTCTGTATTTTCTAGCACAAAAAGGCAGAATTCTGCGCATCTGTGCTATGATGGTCTATTTGTCTTATTCCATGTATTTTTCCATTTTAACACGATGCAGAATCTTGCAGTCAGCTGTGAGGCACACTGGTCTGACTGACTGAAAAAGGTTTTCTACTTTTCTAAACCTAATTTTAGGTGACCATCTAGCTGCTAAATGCAGAATAACACAGAGTTTATGGGAAGAAATGGGCATCTTCATGACTTTGATCTGATACAGAGACGCAGCATCAGCTGATAAGCTGTCACTGGAACATTGGTGCTCAGGCTGAGAGACATTTAATGTCTTAACTTAACTTATGTGCACCCCTGGTTATAAACAATGTTTGAATGGATGTAGTTTGGTCATTTATTACTTAAATGTTCAGAAAAGGAAACTTTGACTTTGTTAAAGTGTCTCAGGTCTTTTTTCAGAAGTGTTATAAGTTGATGCCTTAAAATGTTGAAAATTTACAAAATATTTGCTGTTTTTAATGTAATTTATCTCCATTCTGATGCAGAATCATCAAGATTCATAAACAGGACAAAGTTCGACTGAACGTTGCATTTTACAGACATTCCAGTCAAACTCAAGTTGTGTTTGCTCAGTTCTGGTTCTAGAATCAGTTCATCCAATCAGAATAACTCGTTTGTTATATTAGTGTCATTCTGATGCAGAGAGTACTTAAACAAGTGGCAAAAACATTATCTATGTCCTGCTGTTACTCAAGTTCATGTAGATTTTTGACTAAGTTACAAGGAGCCACTTCAAAGGGGCTGAAGGACCACATGGGGCCCCGGAGCTGCAGGTTGCAAAACCCTGTCTTAAAATAACAACAGATTTTGCTCCACTATTCTCAGCTTTCAGTGCAAACTCAGCCATGGTTTCATTAAATAAAACTAGATCTCTGATGGTTCCAGAGCATCAGGAGCGGAGTGAGTGGCTGTGTCTAAATCCAGGGTCTGCATACTACTGAGAGTCCCTCCTTACCGATCTAATAAGGACGTTTCCTTCATGAACGTCTTGTAAATTTGGACGCTTCTACCCTTCCTTCTGTTCTCGCCCTTACTCTCACTTAGCAACCGTGACGACAATAAACAAAAGAAGTGGAGTGTGAACGAGGTGTCCTCCTTCTCACGTTTATTCTGCAATTACTTATTAAAATGTTGTTCTGTGTTCTGTAAATAGTTTTATTTTTGTATATATCATTGAGTTTTACCGTAATTATTTTCTACAAGTCATTAAACAACTCTAATGAGCCAATATAAAGTTAATTCTCTTGTTAGTAAACGATCTGTTTACTATAAAAATAAGGGAAATAAAAAGTAAACAATGAATCGTGAGAAGTATTTCTTTTAATCGGTTTATTCAGAAAAGGTTTATATATCATAACAAAGCCAAAAACTTAATAAGAGCTCTTCATCCATGTCTTCATCTTCTTCACTGCTGGCTGAGAACAGGATTTTTAAATAGATTTATTCTTGTACCTCCACCCCACAGGTTGCTCCGGAGCTTAATAAAAGGTGTTTTGTTGCCTTTTCATCCCTAAAACATATTTAAAAAGCTTAAATCACTAATAACAAATTACCTCTATGAACACAGAACAACATTTTTGTGTGTTACTGCAGTTTTGCGGTTGAAAGGTGAGCAAATCTTGTACCCAGCCATGCGTGAAATGCCCATATGCCTCCAGAGATTTGTAATTTCTAAACTGCTTACATTTATAAGCGCTGATCCCATAAACAAGGTAGTTAGTTATATCCAGTGAAGTAGTGGGGGGGCAGCAGGGAAACATCTGTACTCCATTCATTTTCTATCAAGCTGTAGGGATCTACAGACTCGATTGCTGTAAGTTTGTGGTCATATCTGTCCCTGGCCTCATCTTAACATACAACATATGAACTCCACTGAGCCTAAAACATACGACATGTAACTGTGTCCTTCAGTCCTTAGTGGTGTTAAAAAATAACAAAAACACTGAAAACAGGTGAGAATTCCGGTTAATTTAGATCAATTACCTCTATTTCTAAGGCATTTACAGTAACTGATGTTGGCCAAAATCCTGAAATACAAAATCAATGCAAGATTAAATAAAGGAAAACAATATATTTAGACCGTTAGCCGTTTATTAGCGCTTTAGTTCAGTTTACTTGACGAATCGTTTTAAACGAAACAAACAGCACTTACCACTGCTGTACCGTCGAAACTACAGCAGAGAACCTTCCAGTTCTTTTCACTTCATCTGTTTTGGCCACTTTTAGAGCATCAAAAATTAAAATGTCAAATTAGGAGGTTTCGCTAGGGTTCATGTAAATTCGTTAGCTTGCGGTTAGTCCTCACAGTAGTTTGCATGAACCTCCTTTTACGGTGGTTTGATGTGGATTGATAATGTCTATGGGTTGAACTGTTAACGCTTTGAAGAGACAACAGCACAGTAATGACTCGTCACAACTTTTGGCCAATGGAGTCTAACTTCCGCAAACAACGGCCATCTTACCACGGGCAGCTCGCTCACTCATAACACGGTGGTTATGCTGCAGGAACCTTTAAATAACTATAACTTGCTCAAATTCACACCGATTTTCAGATGGTTTGTTTTTTTAACGTCAGACATGTAGTTATGACACTGCATACTTTAGAATAATTATATCGAATTAATATTATGAATAATTATAACCAAAGTTTTAAGAGCAGAACCATGGACTCATGAAAATGCACAGGTGCAATAAATATATACATGCACAAGGTAGTATTTTAAATTTTTATTTAGGGTTCTAAAACTCACTGTACAGAAAAGCAATATGATATATACCATCACGTTATAATAGATAATAAAAAATAACCTTCATTCTCTTTTACAAATAAATAGTGTTGAACTCCGCCCCCCCTTAAAAAATGTGGAATGTCCGAGATTTATCAATTATTGTCAACACTTTCAGGACCTTCAGTATACATTCATGAAGTAACTAATTATTAGCCTCAGGAAGATCATAATATCATATCTTACAGGTGACAGATGATCCCAAGGGTTCTTGTTTTGAAATAACAGTGATGTGAACATCTACAGACTGCACTAAGGTCTGACATCTTCAATGGTTAATAAAGCCTGAAATGTTCTGCATCAAAACACAGGATGTTTTTAACAAACCAAATGGATTGTAAATATAACTGATGTAATCCACAACTACACGATTGTCTATTTTAAAAAACTGCAATTTTAACCTGTCAAAGCATTCAGACTTATAGTCATAACAATGTTTGTAAAACACCAAACCATTTGAAAATCAATAAAAATTTCAGCGAGATAAGAGCGTTTGTGTAGATCACTTACATTCCATACACTACAACACATCCGACCAGAGAGCTTTACCGTGGTAAGATGGCCGCCAGTGATGCGCCTGAAACGCCCCCACGAAGCATCAACATAACGATACGCTAGCTTAAGTTGCTAAAATAGTGCGGAATCCGAATGGCTTCATCAATGGGAAGAGAATCATTGAATATTTATCTTCGTTGATACTATAAATGCTCTTTGGTGTGTGCCCAGATGGTGTAAATAAAGCGTTTTGTTTAAAAAAGATGCGACACTATCATAACTGTACTCTATTATGCGCCTCCTTCTTCTCCCAACAAGTCTCAAGTTCAGAAAGCTTGCTACTGCCCCTTGTGGCTCTCCAGTGGAACTACACCTCACGACAGGGGACTGTACTCAAAATTACAAACTGTAGCACTTTTTTTACACATTTTTTCAAAAGTTTTAAGGTTTTCATCTAAAATAATAAAAAAGGTAATCTAAAGAAAAGTCAATCACAGAACCTTGACCTTATGAAAGTATAAATAGGAAAATTGGTAAAAGAACCTGTTGAATATGAATGTTTTCTTTGAGCTGAATGCCTGAATTATTCCTGTATTATTTATATTTTAAAACAGCTTCATATTCATGAGTATAGCTTTTTTTCAATGTAATTAATTACCCTAATTGACTATTTGTGTGCAAGTAACTACACTTAATACAACAAATTTCTTGATCTAATTTTACTTTACTCAAATGTTCACCGACCTAAAAATGTTAAATGTTTATGTTGATGTTTCTTACAGGCTCTTATGTTACAATGTATTGGGATGCTTGACTAGTGTTGGATTTGTAGCATCTCACACACGTACTGAATCCAAAATGTAAACTGGTTGAAGCAGTAATATAATATATCCCGAGAATCGGAAATGTTGAATCAGACAGCAGAAAACACACGTTTTAACAATATTCTGGGGGAAAAAAAACTAGTTTAATATAAATCTCTGAAAAGGAGACTATGGGTAATTACAAATGACAGAAGCTAATTTACAGTATATAAAAAAAATCAAGATAATGAAACAAGATTGTGAGAGAAAAAAAGAAAAAAATCTGCTAACTGCATTGCGAATTGGGAAATATTTTTAAAAAGTAACAATTGTAAACAAAATAATATGTTGCACTTTTCAGATGCTTCAAAAAACACCAGATTTTAACACTTGACACAAAAACAATATTAATAAGCTTCAAAATTAAACACAGTTGTTCCCAGTCACAACCGAAATCATGAACTATAACAACACATTATATTTCATCACAAAGTAATCAAAGCTTAAACAAAAAAATGTTTCAATGAAACACTTGCATTAACCATAATATAAACACTGCAGTCGAAAACCTATATAATTTATTGTTCTCATTCCTCTTTATCAAGTATCTTTACTTGAAATTTAGCTGAACATGACTTGTAAAACATTGTTCCTTTCTACATGTGGATAACTTTTTGATAACTTAAAGAGGCCCTTCCATTAAAAACGTTTTTTCTGAGGTTTCTGTTGAATATTTTAGCTCCACAGGTGTTCTTACCTTCATAGTGGGTGTGAAAACAGGTCAACAACTTCTATTTCAGTTTTAATCTCTCAAACTACGCAGGTGGCGATAAAACCCAAGTTCTCCCAAGTCCAAACGGCCTGTATCTGTTTCGTCACAACGCCTTTGTTCGTTAGTATTCAGCAGCTCCTGCAGTTGAAACCACGCCTAGCATGCTGCTGGCTAAAAGCTGTAGCATAAGACGTATCAAACAGGAAGAGAGTACGTCTGATGTTGCCATGTGCAGCGCGGCAGGAAACAGTATACCTTGTTCTCATAGGCTAGTTTGTTAGCCAATCAGAGTCCAGCAAATTCAAACGATGAATATGAACGAGCTTCTGCCCGAAGCCTGACGGAACAAGCCGAATTTTCATGCAGACAGATTGAAAGGTCTGTTAATAAGTGTTTCCTAATGTTTTTTTAGATATAAAATGTTTAATATTACTGGTTAATACTTAAGAAATACCCACAAAGTCCTGAAATTTGTATGAAATGGCCTCTTTAAGTTGCAGCCTTGTACGTAACAGTTAGAAAAAATGAGTGTTTATAAGTTGGATCCTGCAACTTAAAACTTTTTAATGCACTTTAAGCCCAAAATATAATTATAGTAAAGATGTCAGTGAAGTGAAAAACCTTAAATTTTTAAACCTTCAGTTTCATTAATTACTCAAACTACATTAGAAAGCCATAACATACAAGAAGATAGTAGGGATGGGCGATATCTTATCGCTTGTAATATACCTTTGAAAATTCCCCTCACGATAAAGATAAGTCATGTTGATGATGTAGTTTTGTGCGCTCCCAATTCACGTGCTGAGTGGCGGAAGGCGGACGTGAGGCTGAGGAAAAGCTTGTGGTAAAGCGAGGAACAAACGCCACACTTTGGAACTGGTTTTGTTTACAGAAAATCAGATGAGGAGTAAACTACCGTAATGTGCAAAGCTTGCAGAAACACATCCAATCACACAGTACGGTCATGTGACTTCATCCCATCCTGCAGGGAGCAGCGCTGCTAACGTAACAGCGACTGTGTCGGTATATTCACCGTGTTTAGACGTTCCCAGCGGACATTATTTTAAAAAAAGAAGCGACTAGCGACAAATCTAGTGACTTTTTATGGTGTTATTGAATAGTTTTGTAGACTAACGTGGAACACGTATCGTTGTTACTGTGTTCCCTTAGCAGTGGAGCGCTCGCAGCATGCTGCTGCAGCTCTGCCCTGCTCAGTTGGAGCAGAAATTAGTCCAGAATGTTGATAAATTGCATCTGCCTGAAACCGCTAAAGCTGATCACCCAGGCTCTGATGCAAAGGCAAAATAATTTCTGTCTAAAATAAATGACTGAACACTATCACCTAATCACAGATTTCATTCGCAGTCACAGTCAATTTCTCACCTGGTCTGTGCCGTCGCTTCTCTGAGTCTAAACTGACCTCTTAAGAAATACAGACAGGAGTGGGAATAGAGCCTTGAATTAAAAGTCAGGTTGAAGTCATACAATAACAAGAACCATCACATTTACAAGCACATTATGCAAGATAGGCTTTTTGATATAGAAAGGTACCGGGTGGGGGGGCTAGTTATCGTCCATTTATCGTTATCGAGGTGAGCTGCTCAACATATCGCAATATGAATTTGAGGCCATATCGCCCATCCCTAGTGTGCAGCAAAAGAGCGGCTGTTGAATGCTGATATAATGACAAGAACCTGAAGTCAGGTATTAATCGTTACTTCCTATCAGAGAATTGAATGTTTACCTGGGATTTTAGGTGCCACTCTGTGTGCAGACAACCATCCGCACAGTAAACAGGCTGAAATGAGTTCGGATGTGATTCAGGTAGCAAACTGTAAGTAAACAGAGATCAAACGACAACAACACGGCACAGCTGGTGTTCGGTCACATTCCAGGAACTGACTGGAGAATCTGTGTGACTGTTTCAATCAAATTTATCTGTTGAATTCATCACTAAAGTACATTTTTACAATTAGAAGTCAAGAAAGAAAATACAAATACACAATCAGGTTAAACATGTCAAAAAAAGATGCTTAAAAATCTTTGTCTGACAAATAGGTTTATGTTATGTGAATTAAAGTGTTTGGGTTTTTTTGTTTGAAATATATATATTAGAAACCAAAAATTATTAGAGTACATTCCTCTAAGGGACATTGCTAAACACTGTTTGTTTATACATTTCTACAACAATTTACCTCTGTCTATAAAATTAATCAGAGTCAGAATCATCCTTGGCTTCTTCCCTCTCCTTCAGCCCCCAGAATTTGGCAATGTGCTCCAGTCGCATGGAACCTCTGAAGATCCATTCCCTTCGATGATTTTCCTAAATGCCCAAAACCCAACAGGAAACAATCATTTTAATAAAGTATCTTTATAAAGAACATTTTTGTGCTCTGAAAGTAAAATTAAACGCAAATAAAGTTATTAAAATCCTATTCTGTTGTGTTATTTTACACTCTATGCAACTAATATTCTTATTCCAACTTCTCTAATATTTTCACAATAATTATACTCAACCAAACCAAATTTTTCAATCTAATATATTTACAAATCTGCACTTTTTGCAATCCAGCTTAGTCTGCAATGAGCAAATGTTGCACTGGTTTGCTTAAAACTGTTAAAAAAATGAATTAATTGTAGAAAAGTAGAAAGATACTAACCTGAAAAACAACTTGTATTAGGCTGCAGTCGACTGCCTGTACCTCACACATCTGTTGGACTCCATTTAATTCCACATTAAAAGTCTGCCCAGTCCTGTACTTGTTTAAACGAGGGTACGGCCAATCATCTTTAAGGAATAGTTTCATAAAACCTTTGTGGGGACCATCGGGAACATCATCCAAAACATCATTCACTGTTAGGAAAATAATAAAAATATCATTGAAAAGTCTGAAAAGTATTATTAAAAAGTCTGACAATCTAAAGTAAACTGAGTGTTTCAAAGTGATAATATAGTCTGTGACTTCTCATGATTTAAACTCAATCATCTGTGGTACTTTAGCGATTATCAAGTGACTCATAAATTTATAATCTATAGCTCTGACACAAACTGTCTGATATTTCCCAAATCTTACAGAAAAGTTTTGCAACCTAATGTTTTTTGCAATGTTTTAATGATTCTTAAGCACTTTTAGGCAACTTGTCTAGTTCTATTTTTTTACAATAAAAGCTTTCCATTTATCTGATGCTGTAAACTCGCATTAAACATCAACAACTAAAAGTAAAACTCACTTGTTCAAACTGACTTATTTTTAAACCACTGTGTAATCTACACCAATTTTAAATAAAATAATTAGCCACCTATAAGAAATAAAAAATTGAGCATAAACTTACAAGGTCTGCACACCAGATGAAACAAAGGTAGTCCTACATAGACCGGTGTGTGATCGTCCATGAATACCAAAAATCTGCAGAAACACCAAACCTTAGGACGGCATTTGAACCTTCGGTAGAAAACTCAAGACATAAACATCCAAATGCCCACCTGAACTGGTTTCTTCTGCTTGGCAATTCAGACAAAACACCAGGTCGGAATCGGAACTTGTTGTTTTGACACCGCACCACCACACGGGTACCAACAAACAGCTGCTCGACCTTCGGTCTGGTGTCGTAGGCAATGTGGTGTCCAGATACAAGACACGTTCCTTTGTCTTCAAATCGAACCTTGTACTTTAACCTCCCATCATCTGCAAGACACAAAAAAGGTAAATTCATCATCATTTAATCTCATTTCAGGAGACATTTTTTAACATATTCAATGCCGGGTGAAGGAGAACTTTCAAAATATAAACAGAATTAAATTATCGTCAGCAAATTAATCAATTAAAAACTTTAGGCTCTTATATTTAAACATTTAAAACAACCATTTGCTTGCAGTATATCAAACAGTTCCTACCTTTTGTAATTATGTCTTCGATCTTTCCCCGCTGCCATCTCATTGGTCTTCTTCTAGCAATGACCATCATGTCCACTTTGATTTCTCCCTCCGGTAAGTTGGGGCGATTATTTGAAGTTTCATGCGAGCAATGGGCATAAACTGTTGACACAGTGATGGTTATTTGTTGCACACTGAACTAAAGATAAGCTCAAAATGTAGAAGGGCCTCGTGAATTATTGACATTTAATCGGCTTGATTTAAACATTATGTACTTACTGTGGTTTTGTTTGTGCTCTTACCATTATTATTACTTGTTGAAGGCACAGCTGCCGCATCACCTTTCACAGATTGCAAATATTTCCTTTTATTGTTTAAAACTGAAAAATCTGAATCGCTGGAATCCTCCTCCGATTCCCACGGCATGTCTGAATCTGAGCTGCTGACAGTTTCATCTTCACTGTAGAACTGTGGAGGGGTTGGTGGTCGCAGAGCACTAATCTTATACTCAGGTAATTTGGTCAAAACTACCACTGCTTCTTTTAACAGATTTTGATCATCTATTAGCTCATTCTTATTAATAAAACAGCCATTTTCCCACTTTGGCACTTTGCTGGGAGTTCCATGCTCAGAGGCAACTGAGTCGCATGAAGATACGGACATATTTTCTGCAAAGAAAACATTTGTCAATATTTGCAATTACAAGAATTGGATACATATTAGAAACTACTGTATCCATAAACTAAACAATTAAGTTGATATTTTTAGAGGCAGTTTTAGGCCTGATTCTTCTTTATTTTTGTGTATTTAATAAATTTCTGTTTATTTACAAAATGATGGCAACTATCAATTTTCACTAACCATCATCATCTTTATCTTCATGAGGATCTGTTTTCCTCTTTTTTTCCATCCTTCTTCTGCACTTCTGAAGTTCCATTGATCTTGTCTCCAAATCATCCATATTTACTGCAAAACACACATTTTAAAATAAGATAGTTTGTTGGAAAAATGTATAACTTCATTGACACAACAGCTGCATTGTTGACTTCTTCCTGACTTAAAATAGAGTCTAAATGTTTTAGTCTGCAGTAAAACGAGTAAATTGTCCTTATTCTAATCGTTTTATATTAAATAAAAATAATTAAGTATAAATATATCTCCTGTTATCTGAAGCAGGGATCCCTGCAAGGTTGAACATTTTGTACAGTATGAAGTTCAGTTGTCTAATTGTTTACAATGGCTATATATATAAATTGCAGACAGTTTAAATAAAAGTTAATCATGGATTTAAGTCAAAATTCCCACTTTCAATAAGCTGGTAAATATGAGCTAGCGATATACAGCTTTAGCTAATTCGCAAACATCAACCCAAGTATTTCCATTTTTAACATCAGAAAGTTTTGGATGTGTCAAACCTGAACAAAAACTTACTAGTTCTTCGGCTCCAATTATTCACCTCGAAAAGACAAAAGTCTGTAAACGCCACAAATATTTTTGTCGTCGAAATTGCTTCTGAGCTAATCGTGCCGCTAAAGCTAGCTATAAGAAGCTCGCGTTCCTAGCTTAAACAATACCCTTGAATTCACAAAAAAGTTGAAAAGTTATTATTAGAAATAAATATGTATATTTTAAGACAAACAAAAACAACAACAACGAGGACTTCCTTATGTTCTGTTGTTTCTGCCGATCTTCTTCCTCTTCCTGGCGTTTTAAAACTATCGAAGACCAAACGGAAGGGGTGACACTGCCACCTATCGCCACTAACTGGTAATGCAAAAATAATAAATTAAAATAAAATTCAAAGACTAAATGAGATTTAAAATGTTTATTGTACTCAAGAAAACGATTTGCCATTTGATAAATCTTTATTTTATGGGCTAAGACAAGTTTCCAGATAAAAAAATAAAAAATTATTAAATCTCTATTGCATGCATCAAATACATGTTTTCTTTTCTCTATAATAAACTACTACCCTTAACCTTACCCTTTGCAAATAAATAGAGAAAATACAATATTACAGCAGTAAAAATCAAAGTCAAAATCCTTTGTTGAAAAATAAACTGCTCAAAAAAATTAAAGGAACACACTTTAATCAGAGTTTTGCTCTGGTCACTTCAGTATGAGAGGATGCTAATTAGTGTCAGTTGTGTTGCTGTTAATGCACTAAAGGAGCAACAATAGAATGTCTCCAAAAAACAGGTGGAGACACAGACACTTTTTCCTTTCCCATCTTTTTTGATAGCTTTTCAGTCGTTTTGCATTGTACTCAGACCTGGACCCTGCAGAGGTCACACACACGTAGTCCAACCCCAACAGGATGGCACTTGATTACATACCACTACTAGAAGGTTTGCTGTGTCTCCCAGAACTCTGTGTTCACTGCCTGGCAACATGGAGCTTGACTTGTTTCACGCTGAGCACATGCAACAGATGTGAAAGTGTTAGGAGAAGCCGCGCTGAATGTTATGGTGCACTGTTTGTGGTGTGTGGTCAGAGCTTGCAGGCTTGTTTTTTTTTTTAGCATTGTAAAGCATTGCCATCTTTTGTTAAGATGCTGAACGTTGTTCTAGATATCAAACATACTTTGTAATTCTTAGAAACAATTTAAACATCAACTAATGGTTAAAAAAAATGCAACAATAAGAGTATTTTATTTAGCAGCAGTCATTCTTGGTCGAGATGTGACCTGGAAAATTAAAGTCAATGTCAATTTTAGACATAATTCAGATTCAGACAACCAAAATTCACCATCATTAAGATATGAACCACCTTTAGTTCTGTGATTAAGAAGCATTTATCTGCATAAACATTAATATTTTCATTGTTTTTTCAGATTTTATACAAAAGTTCTTTTTAAACTTGGTATATGTATAAAACAATATGAAAGAATTTAGTTGCACATAATTCGCTTCAGATTAAACTGCACTTTGTGCATCAGGTTCTTTAAACATTCCAAACTCTTCGTGCACCTTTAAGCAAGTATTTCCAGTTTTCTGAACAAGTCACTCATTTCTGTCTCAGGGGATCTGCTCCTCCTGGTAGGTCGAGGTGGAGATCGAGCCGTAAGGGTCCACTACCGCTTGAGCACAACGCACCACTGTGGCCAGAAGGAAGAAACACAACAGGAAGAGGAAGAAAAGAGCAAAACCGAGGTCCACATTCACCTCAAAGTGCGACGCAGGGTTAGACGGTCGATCCATGAGGTCAACGATGACTCTTGATCCTTTCAGTTCAGCACTCACTTCAGGAACATGTCTGGTCTTATCTATAGTTAAGATGATGGGAATTATTTAGTGCAGGGGTCTCAAACTCCAGGCCTCGAGGGCCACTATCCTGCATGTTTTAGATGTTTCCCTGCTTCAACACACCTGATTCAAATGAACAAGTCGTTAACAGGCTTCTGCAGGACTTGTTGAAATACAGAGGATTTGAATCAGGTGTGTTGAAACAGGGAAACATCTAAAACATGCAGGATAGTGGCCCTCGAGGCCTGGAGTTTGAGACCCCTGTTTTAGTGGAAGAGAAATAAATAAAAAAGATTGAGGTTATTTAAAAAAAATACTGAAATGACAAAAATGCATTTGCATGTAGAAATAAATTTGTAAACAAGTTTTTTTTGTATTTAAAATAACCACTAAAATCAACAAACATAGGGATAGTACATTTTAAAAGACTAGTTACATGATGGTATTCAAACAAAATCTAGATTTAGATCTTCCAAAAGTTGGAAAGATAAATTCACTTTTTATTGTTGCTTCATATGGAGTTGAAAAAAAATAAACGGAGATTAGAACATTTATGATAACACAGTTAAAAACATGTAAACAATTAACATAAAAGGGGCCTTAACGTTCAATTAAATTCTGTGAAATTAGCTTATTTGATGTTGAGAAATGTCTCGTGGATCCAAATGTGAATTTATTGTTTTTTCTAAAGATTATGGATAATGAAATGGAGCACAAAGGGAAAGTCTTGCTTTATGCTTTAGCTTATTAAAACCATTACAAGTAAAAATCCTTAAGATTTTCAGTGTGAGAATGTTTGGAATGTGAAAGAAGTGAAGAAAAATCTGCTCTGTGAAGGAAAGAAACGTCAGTCTGGTGATTTTTATAATTGAATATGAGGTAACGCTTTGCAGAAATCTGAGCAACAGAATATAACTGAGCTGGAATCATGAGAGAAAGAATTTTTAACAGGACTCCAGCTTGTCAGAACTGAAGAGGACAGTTTGACTCGGCATCATATTCTACATGACAATTCTGCTGCTTCTATAGAGAAGACACATCACCGTCTCACACTGCTGAGAGAGAATACGAGGCCAGTTGAATTCCATTTTAAAACTACAGCATTTAGTCCTGTCAAACGTTTGAGTTCTTTGTAAAAAGAATATGATGAAACAGACTGAAAAATGTGGCCATCTTTGAAATTTTACCAACATATCACAGATCTTTATGATAAGGAAAAGAGATTCTTTTAAAGTCACAATTTGAAAGATTGTTTTAACGAGCTTCAATTAAATTATTGCACTTTAATCACTAGGTTTTAACCTATAATTTACATTCAAAACATTTTAGAAACGATGTTGGAGAAGGTTCTCAGTCATCCAGGTCAGAGTAATCCTGCAGCATGCGGTGCATAACTTTGCTTTACGAAACCTGAATCTAAAAATAATTGGTACAATAAAGCCAAGATATTTGAGCACAACAAGTGAACAAAACAAGTTTAAATTACTTTAAAAACTCACCACTGACTCCGAATCCTCATCGATGATCAGGCGTATTTTTTTCCAGAGCCACCTGCATGAACCTTTCCATGTTGTGTCTCTGCAGAGTTCCTTGTCAAACAGGTCACACAAGACAGTAATCTGTTACCAAAGACTTTACTGTCCTCCCCCTTGCAATATCATTACAGGAAAAATGAGCAGCCCACAAATTAGCTCGTGCACTCAAAGACACAGGCATGCACTTACACCTTGCGACCTCCCCCTGGGGTGTAAAGCCTTTATTAATACTTAAGCAGGAATTGAATAACGGTCTACATGGTTCACAAGTGCATCAAACACCCCCTTGCTTTTGTTCTACTGTCAGGAGACCTTCATCACTGTCACCAACTAGACTTCCCACCATCGTACTGAAGCACCTGAGGCAACGCAGGCTCTTCGTCTCACAAGGAGGGAGGAAGGCGAGGCAAAGATTTAAGAACAAGTAGTGCAAACAGACACAAGGGGGTGTGGGGGGGGGTGGGTGGTAAGGAAAATCCAGACAATTGAAGCCAGAGAAACAAGAGACGCTTTAGCAATTAAATTGCAGAGCCAGATGCAGGAGGAAGGTGGAAATTGACCCCGCTGCTTTAAAATGGAGATTGTTGCATGGAGGAACAGTGTGGAGGATAAAGTGCAGAGCAGCATGGTAAAATGATCCGACTCCATATGCAATTAGATGAGGCGGGCTCTGAGACGGCAGCTAAAATACTGCAGGGGAGGGAGAGTCACAGAAAAGAAAAAAAAAACACTAAAACTCACACGGTCTGAACTTTAGGAAAAACTGTTCAGTCTTGAAATCAATGAGGAATGTTTGTGGGTGTAACAACAAGACTGTGTCATGTGATACTGGACAGGTACCATGTCTTTAGGTGTGACCTACATGTGTAGGACCATTTAGCTTGGTTTGTACTTCACTTCCTGAAGGATTCTGGAATGTAGCCATGTTTTGTTCTCTGCAGAGACACAACGGTAAAACCTCCGATTAACAGATAAAACTCTGCATATCAGGAATAAAACAAAATCCATCTGTAATTAAACAACACATGGTATGACAAAATTAAAAATTTTTTAAAAAGTTTGATTATACCAATACAGTCAAAAAATAAGCAATTTTAAAAAGTTTTTGTTACAAATTCATTTTGTGAACATTTTTCATTGAGTAAAACACACTTTGGGTTTTAGAGAACTTTTTAAAGCAAAGAAAGAAAATCCACCATCTCGAACAGTTACATTCATTTTCTTCAAATTTATAATTCAAGAATTTAGAGGGGAAAAAAAAACTAGATGAACTAAACCTTTTTTACTCATGACTCTTCAGAAATTTAGAGAAAAAAACACTCACACGTTAGTCCTCGTTTAGTCACGTTAAGCTGAAATTAACATGTTTTCAGCTAAAATAAAAAAAGTAATTCTGACCGACCAGAACATTCCGGTTAAAACGAGTTTAAGAAAAAAATAAAGCCAGTCAATAATTTTTTTTACCGTTATTACATCAGTTTAAATTCAAACATTTTAAAGCAAAGATGAAACTTCAAAAACTTGTAAATTGTTCTGTCAAACCTGAAAAAAACAAGGAAAGAAACCAAAGTTAGACAATAATCTTTTATGATCAGTGTTATACGTTTACATCTTTGCAACAAATAGAGTTAAAAACATTTTAGCTGAAGCATTTTAAGGGAAACGCACACAACTGGTCAAGAGGCAGGTAGTAAAAGTATCAAATTTGTTGGTACAAATTCAACAGATTTTTTTCTCACAAACAGCAGAAATGCGATGGAAAGTGTAAACAATATTTAGGGCTTTTAATTTGAAATTTTTACTGAAAATTTGCACTAATAACGATTTCTTTAAAGATCACCAAAAGAGGAAATTTTGATAATAAATATTAAACAAAATTTCAGTTACATTTAGAACCTCTTTAAATAAAAAAATACATTTCTGTTTGAATCAAACATATTAACTTTTTGTACTAGTTTTAGTCTGAGCTCTTAAAAAAACAAAAAAAAAAACAAAGTGCATCTAAAGACAGAAGAAACACTGAAAACAGACACTTTTTAATGTTTTTTGATTGATCCAGAAAAACTGATTCCAAATTTAAACCATGGAAAAGACTAAAAAAATAATAAAACATCTAAATAAAAAGGAGATATTTAACAGACAAAAAAAAAGTAGATGAATGCGCATCTTGGTACACGTGGCAGAGTCACTTCCTCTTCCACTGCTAAAATATTATTTATCAGATTATTTAACGTTTTACTGAAAACATTCCATGTCCCAAACTTACTGAACTACATGGTTGGATTTTTTCTTACTAAATGAAACTCTGGATTTGAGATGGATATTTGTTCCATGTTTAGTGCTAATGAGTTAAATTTGTATTTAATACTTATATAAGAGTGTTAACCAGCTACAGGTGGGGAGAACCCAGCTGAATGTCCTGAAAATCCCTCTAGTAATAAAACATAAAGCTCCAAGCAGGCAGGCTGGACAAGGTGCACAAGATCTTTGCAGAAAGCAAAACAAGAAGCATCATGCTGCTTCTCTGCACCTGCCCTTCTTCTCTTATATCGTAGTGTCATCTACAAAGAGGTGAAAGGCTCCAAACTGAAACGATATGAGAGGAAATCAGAGCGCGTGCGGCCTGCTGCGCGTTCTTCGGCATCCAGGCGAGGTTCTTGTCATGCACCCTCATCTCCAACTGTCCAATCAGTCTGTCTTACTGTGATTTCTGTTGAGGAGCGTGTGACCGTTCTGCACGTGGCCGTTTAAGGCCTTTCCCTTTCGTTCATAACCGTCGCCTTCGTCGTCCGGCTCTGACGTAGTCTCCTCCCGATCACTCCGCTCGTCTTCGACAATGTCCTGTAGAAACGGATAGCATGTGTTAACCAGAGGTCCGCCGCCTGTAGACGTGTGTGAAGCGTGTTTCTTACGTTGTTCGGGAGGAATTTAACAACCATGCGCAGGATGAGCACCGCCCAGAAAATGTGCAGAATCTGCAGCACAAACAGGAGCCCGTTGAAGAAGCAGAACCCGAAGAAGGGGCGGTAGACAGTCAGCGGGTACACGCACGTCGTGTGTATGATCCTGAACAAGAGGACGACAGGCAGAACAAAGAGGCCACTCAGAACCACCTACAGTCGCCCTCCACAGCAAACAATGAGTCTGTTATTCCAACTGCAAAAAGCCTGAAAAGTTTGAAAATATCTGCTGCATGAAAAGTGGATCATGACGCGCTCCAGTCGACTTCCTGCTGCAGAAGAAACTGTAACTGAACAGAAGTTTATAAAAAAAAGCTATCAGGATATTTTCCTCTCATTATGAATGAACTAGTTGTCTTTGAACAGCTGCTGTGATGAGAGCTGGAAGAGAACAAACGACCTCACACCGCAACCTTGTCAACCGAAACACAGCAAGGATGTAATACATAAAAAAAAAAAAATCAACCAAAACTACAGAATGTATCAAATAAAGCCCCACAAGGTGTGACGCAGTGTCAATTTTTACCAGAAAGGGAAGATTATGAGGCGAGTGATGATGAAAACGACTGCAAACACAGTGAAGATGAAGTTGCAGGTTTTTCTCCATCTTGCATAGTTGAACATTTTGGCTGACTGAAAATAAAAAGCAGGAAATAAAGAATGATATCAAACACCGCTCGGTATTTTATTTTGAAATTAAAAGCACGAGGAAGAAAAAACACAAAACGAGTTTGAGTATCAGTTAATGAATGTTTACCTCCATTAGATAGTCGGAGACGTCGTGCACCAGCATGATCAAAGTCCCGGCCCTGATGTAGTTGACCAACCAGGACAAGCTGATGAGCAGGATGGTGGCCACATGGTGAACTATTTGTTCTTTAAAATCCTTGACAGACAGAAATAGATGATGTAAAAATCAAATATAACCAGCGGTTATAAGTCTGGTGACTTATTGATCGAGCTGTAAAGATTGGTGACCAATCAACGGTGTCTGATGCTTCTTTCATGAATGATTTACTCTGCGCCGCTTTAGATCTGCTGCAGTGAGCATTTTAAACCACAACGTTGATAATCATGATACTAAAAGATTCATTTGCTATTTTCAACTACGACACTATAAAAAAAAAAAAAAACAAAGTTAGAGGAGTTAAATAAGGAAACTGAACTAGAGGTTACAAAACAGATTCTTGGTTGATTTCAACATGCTGGCTTCACTCCTAAAACCCCCGAAAATCTCTTGTTTTGGTTCAAAAGATTAGTAACTTGCATAAATTCAAGTTATAAAACCAGCTCCAATTAATCCACCATGCCAGGATTTAAGAAGGAATTCAATTTCTAAATCTTAAACCACACAAAAAAAACATTTTTTTTTACACTGATGAGGGTTCGTTGAGAAAATGTAGTTTCACTTACTTTACGTTTGATATCTGACGCCACACTTAAAACTAGAGAGATGTAGAAACCCAGTTCGATCATGTAGTACCAGTACTGTGACGGCAACAGAGGCTGGAAAACAAGCAGCATGTAGACATGTTTAATACTTTAAGTAAAAGAAACTGAAACCTAAATGAGAAAATTAGACACAAAAAACACAATATTCTAATAATTACTTACCATTTTGGGGAAATCTTCCCACACCTGCTTCACATCATGGAACCAGGGTTTCTGAAAGGAGACGGATTATATAAATGCATCTGAATACAGTTTAAATATTTCTACAAAAATAAGGAAAAATGACATTCATTTATGCACAAGCTTGAATTTATTTAACAACTTGATCAATATCTGGTCAAAATCCTATTCCACATTGATTTTAGCAGTTTTTTTTTTTTAAAGATGGTTGATTTATTCTAATTGTTTCCAGTCAAAGATTAAACCTTTGAAACTTAGTGATGAAGATGGAGATAAAAATTAAATCAGGAAGTTTAAAAATAAAACGTTTGCTTTTCCCAGTCTAAATTTTAGGTCCCGCCCCCTCCATGTAGAAAAGAAAAGGGACATTTTCCTGTCTAAAAAAATAAAAATACACTCTCCAGGTGTTGATTCTTGTAGTTCTAATACTGCTGCTGTGCTTTTAATATTTTAAGCTTTATTTTGTTGATTAAAAAACAAAAAAAAACAGCACAATCGTGATCGAGTGAGTAAGTGAGATTTTAAGTCTCTAGAGTAAAAACTCTGGATCCACATGTAAAAGCTGGCAGCCCCTGCAAACAGGATATCATTACCTCGCTTTTCAACAACAGCAGGAAGGCGGAGCCTCATCTTCTATCTTTTTATAAGCTGATATTTGATACTCTGAAGTATTTGGAACAGGAACAAGGAACAAAAACCCAACAAGGTTGGATGTTTTCTGATGTCACACATGCTGAAGGAGTTTGTTTTCAGATTTAAACACTCAAAAGAAGGTTAAAAAAGGCAGCATGTTACGTAACGTCACAACCTCTTAGTTTTTTCTTACTCACATCGATAAGGACCGCCAGGCCAGCAAAGAATGCAAGAAGGTAAAACGTAAACCTCCAGCTGTAAAAGAAGGAACATCAGGAAAAATAAACTTTGTAGTGAATGTCACACAGAATCAAACGGGCCATTCATCTAAAGGAAGATTACGTCTAATCTGTGAGTGCTGCGTCTTTAAGTTTCTGTAATGAATGAGACACCATTATTAGACTAGGTGTGTTTTATCTTCTCCAGCAGATCATTCTGGAACAGATTTTGAGAAATGTTTTCTCCCAGTTTGTGGGTTTGAGATCGGAGCCACTTAACAATTAAACAATCCTCAGAACATCGTGAAACAGCTGAAGACGCGTTAAATCACTGTTGATGTGCTCAATAAACCAGCGTTATTGTTTTACTACCGATTGCTGCAGGAACAATAAGAACTCCGTCATGAAGTGTTGTTTCGATGTCATGACACAGGAAGTAAATCTTTAATAAGTTCAGGCACACTGAGACTTCCCAAAAATTCTGTCGGAGCTGAAACTAAAAGGAATTCAGATCTGTTCAGGTCTCACCGGAGGAACCGACCTACCTCGCTTCCTGGAACTTTTTGAGCTTGCTGGGTCGATCCTGGTTCCTCCGCTGTCTGAACCACCTCTGGACCTGTCGCACTGAACAACCCGTCTGCTTGCTTAAACACTCCACTGAGCTCTAACAATAAAACAAGACAATTCAGGACATTTCATTCGTGTTAATGTAAACTGATGAAAGCGGTGTGTGTACGTGTGTGTGTGTACTTGTGTCGGATGTTTTGATTTCTTCCAGAAATGGGACTCCAGGATTGGATTCAGAGGAGGAGGAATGTGATGTTTGTCTTTAACTCCCAGCAGAGAGGCCAGAGGAAGAGCGACAGTCCTAGAAAGCAAAGAATTTAATTTTTTACAAATGTAGAAATGAGATAAATTCACTTCTTCAATAAAACAGACTCACTGCTCAAATATTGGTCTTATGATTAGGAAGCAGAAAGCAATGGGTACGGTGGCCCAGAGGTCCTGTATTTTAGGGAAGATTTTGCCATCATGATCTTTTAAATCATCCCAGCCGTGGCCTTCGGGGAACCAAATCCAGTCAGCCCATATCAGCTCGCCCAACCAAGATAACATCCTGCAGACAAACACACGGGAGGTGATAATAAAAAAGGAAGGTTTTGTCTGTTTGGCAAATTTCACTCAGATTTTTCATCAGATATGTTCACAGCAATGATAATATCCAGAGAGCTGAGAAAAGACAGATGTTCTTAACAAAATTTTATAAAAATATCTATAAAACACTCATATCTTTTACCAGATCATGTTACATATAAAGCATGTGCTGTCCTTTCGTGTAATATGTCCCAGAGGTTCTTGCTGAAACAGCTGTTTTTCATCCAGATTTTCCTCCCGTTACTCATCTACATCACCAAGTAACACATTTACTAAACCACCAACCAGCAGCATGTTCGACCGCCTCCAAGGAAGCCATTACTCCCGTCTCTCGAGACGTTTCTGCTTATTCTTTCATGTCTCTGCCATTAAGAAAAGGCCCCAAAATGTCCTGTGGTTGGCTGTGAACTACAACAACAACAACAGATTTACTGCATTTCTGGCAGATCAAAATTAATATTAATGAGTTATAAAATCCACGCAACAAGAAAAAGCGTGTTATTGATCGTATGTTCATGGGCCAAAACGGCATAAAAAAGTAAACAGACAAGCAAATTGTGGAGACTGTGTAAACAGCACACAGATAAACATCAAGTTAAGAAGTGATATTAGTAACACTTAGTAAAAACTGCAGAAGTTTCCATGTTAATGTTAAATGAATGAGCCACAGCAGCTCAACAGAGTTTAAAAACAGCCTGAATGGTTTTCTAAGTCTGACACAAAAGCTCTTTATTATTTGTAAAGTCTGAGGTTGGGAAAAGGAGCTCCGTCCGTTCTTAGGAGCCCTAAAAGGATCACCTGTTATACTGGGATGGTAAGCAAGCCACCGGTGGACTTTGTTATGATGAAAATGTTGCTTTCAAGAGGAAGGTTTCAAGTTGAACACGATCTGGAAGGAACTTCCTAAATGAGGATGCTGCTACATGCATTCTGCAACATCTGCTTCGTATCAATCAGCTGGAAAAATAACGATTCAATGACCGGATGAGTGAGATCTGACATGCAGATGAGGACGATGTATCATGTATTTTAGATTCAGATTCCTAAGAACTTTTCACATCCCATCTAATGAAACTCAACTCGTATTTAGTTTGATCTAAAGAGTTAAAGTTCTTTATAAGCTGCGTTTATAATTCTCTGAAGGGACAATAAAGGCATTTGGCTGTCCTTGAAAATCTCACTTGACGCTTAAACATTTTGTTCTTGAAATCAGAAGATTAAGAAGTTGCAGATGATGAAAACATGTGACCCCTATTTGATGTAGGAAACATCTCCAACACTATAAACCACCATTTCACTTCCATCTCAGACAGAAAATACAAGTTTAATCTTCTCAGACTTCAGAAATCTTCCTCTCAGCTGCTGAGGAACTAATGCCATTCAGCCAAAAAAAAAAAAAAATTACACAAACATCCAGCAAAGTCAGTTTGATCAGTGTGCAAAAGAGTTCAGAGACTCTTCAGTGTCCATTTATAAATAACTTGACAAACAAATGCAAATACATTTAAATTAATCTGGTGAATGAATGATGTTTATCTCATTTTCTCGCCGCAAAAAGTGCAGAAGGATTTAAATAATCCGAAACACATTGATATCCGACCTGAAAGTCTATAAATACAGAGATTACGACGAAATTTGAAGTTTAATGGTTTATGCGATATTAATCATGAGTGGCGCGTGCAGCGGCAGAATGCGCAGGCGTCGCGCGACAGGGAGTCTCCGGACATAGCGGAACAGTTAACCTGACTCTGATGGAGGTTTCCCAAAGTTGCTCAAGTTCCTCAACAGAGAAAGTTTAAATTACTCTCCCTCGAACCTCGAAACACAATGGGTTGAATCTGATCCATCTCCCCGAGCGAAAAGAGGAAAGTCTCAATGGCGACGTTAAAAAGTTAGCATAAGCGACATGACGGTTTATCTACGACGGCGGATATTCTGTACTTACCCGTAGATGCATGTAAATGTTTAAACTTGAATAAAACAACACGATTTTCTCCCTTCAGCCGCTGAAACACGCACCCAACATAAGGAAAAACAACTAAATTCTTGCTAACGTGCTAAACTTTGAGCCTTTAACGTTTCGCAGTGGTTAAATCGAGTTTCTGATTGAGGCAAAGTTTAATGAGTCAAACTCGAACATTTACGTTTTCCAACGTTAGAAACTCCCTAATTTCTGTCTAAAATAGCAGTCCGAGTGTGTCTGCTCGAGTACAGGTCAATGCATTTAAGCAGTCAGATCCCAAATGAAGATTTGTACCATGTTTAAGTCGCAGATGCGTCGCCCACCATGTAGCATTGCGCTTCGCTTACCTTTCTCTTCACCGTTGTTGAGCTCTACTTTTACTGATGCTTCTGCTCCTTGTCTTCGATTTCTGCTGCAGCTGAAAGGATTTCATGAAGATCTCGCCTTCACCAACTTACTTATCGTTCAATAAACGAATCCGCCTTCTTTCCTCCCACCTCAGGTTTGCCTCATTCTTAGAAAGAGGAAAAACTGAGAAGTGTCGCACTTTCTCCCGCTAGTCTCTCTTTGATTCGGTTAGGATTAAAGTCTAATCCAAAGAAAAGTTTGTCTGTTTACAGTTTTTTGTTTGTTTTATCGGTTCGGGTTTCTTGTTACGGGTCTACCTGGGAGTTTTAAATTAGAGTGAATTTTGCGGTTAAACGCGGATGATTAGAGAGCGGTGACGTCCTGTATGACGGGTACTTCATGCCCCTCAGACGGTCACTCACAGGGCAAAAAAGTGATTCGATATGAGGGGCTAAAGAGGCATTATTCTGTTTATGGTCATTTAATGAAACTTAAAAATAATTTCATCTCAACTTTCAGATGAGTCTCCTTCTGCTGGCCACTTAAAAGAATGCATTAAAAACGCAGATTTCAATTACACTGTTTAAACAATAAAAATGAACAAAACCATGCATTCACCTCCCTTTAATTTGAACCACATATGATCAAATGAAAATAGTAGAAACTTAATTTCACGTAAAATAAAATTTTATACATTTTCTGATGCAGTCTTCTGCATTAGAAATGATTATTATGCTAAAAATTGATTAAAATGCAGTGATGTAAACGTCTTCTCAGTTTATAGTTATACTTGAAGAGTCTTATCTAAAGTGTTTTTAACTGATCCAGCAGCAGGTTTCTTTAGTTAACTGTTTGCATAGTTGGCATTAATCACTCCTCATACAAACAGGTAGTCAGAGGCATGTATAGACTTATCAAACCAAACCCAAAAATCTGTGAAAGACAAACTTTTTGCATATCCCAGCTGTGGTTAAACACACCTCAGCCTCATTAAATTCTTACAATAAAGTAGTTAAATTACCAACAGTTGCTCGAAAACTGACGATTTTCTTATCTAAACTAGTTTGATCCAAAAGTTTTAATGCATCAACTTGTGGCTAAATGTTTTCTATTTCCTCGCAGATTTCTCCAGGCCAACAGAGAGCAGCAAAAATCTCAAAACATGTCAAAATAACATTTATCCACACAAAAAATGAGCAGTTTTTATATTTTTACCAGGCTGAAAAAGGTGAAACTATTTGGCACATTACTAAAACAAAAAAGGCTCACTGACACTTCATTTTTTCTAAATTGTATTTTATTTTATTTTAAAGACATATGTTTTAAAACAGCAATTGTAGAGAATAAATAAAGAAAATGTTTTTTTTAACTTCCATAGGTACATTTATGCAATTAAAAACTCTATATTAAGTGTTGTAAAGAGCACAGGAATCTTCTTTTTTTTTCTTCTTAAATTAAAAAAAGAAATTTTCACATCACCCTTGATTACCAAATAAACTAAACGTAAAAAATCAAGATAGAAAAATTCCCAGCCCTTCCATCTATTTTGTAATTTTTTTTTAATGTAGTGGCAGCAGAGAATGTTAATTTGAAGTTTTTAAGTCCTCCATTTATAAACCAAGGTATATACAGTGAGAGGAAATCCATTTCACTTCAATTTTAATCACTCCATCTTTTTAATTTACTTATAATTAATAAAACTAACTCTACATAACAATATTACCAATGGTAATTGTACAGAATAGTATTTTCTTCTGAATCCCACTGTGTAGACTGGCCTTCTTTTGGCGCCGTGGACCACAAATCACACTATACAATAGAACCCTGTTCAGTAGAATAACATCAGTGATATGCTTTTTCTTCACATGTATATCTTGTTGCCCACAATAGAGTATGTACAGAATATAAATGAATCCAGCTGTGGAATGATAGGAACTCTGGAGCACTTCGGATATTGTTGATGCTGACTCTGTTGATGAGTTTGTTGCTGGCATTACTGCAGACGATGCTGTTTTTGTAAGCGCATACACGGGATACTGCTTTCTTTTGTTATTATTATCTTTTTTTTTTTTTTTTTTGCCGTGAGGTGTAGCTCCTGTGCTATACGGTTGGTCAAACAACCAAAAAAAGGCTGGGACATCCCAAGTGGTATTCTTGATTGAACTCTTAGGTTTTCCTGGAAATAAAGAAGAGATGGAGAGGAGAGAAAAAAAATGTAGATTTTTTTTATTAAAACCAGATCAGAGAAATTAATCAATAGAAAACTTTAGAAATGACATCTTGCACTGAAAACTCAAAGAACGTCTCGGGAACAAAATAGACCATGCAATGAAAGTCATACTACTGTAAGTGTATTCATGTTATGAAACTGTTTGGTCATCTTTATTTTACTTTTCTGCAGGCAGCCTAATTTAGAACATGCACAGTAGGAATTCTGGGAAGAAGGAGCTCTTTCAATAAAAAAAAAAAAACATCCCAAGAAAATGATTTTATCAAACTGATTGCAAAGATTCAGCTTCTCCAGTCTTCCATCAAACTGAATACGAGGCCATTTTCTGCAGAAGGTACCAAAAATCTGTTTATTTACTTTCTCAAGCATTTTTCTTTCATCTGTGTTTTATATCAGAAATATGTGTCAAATACAAATTCTGTCATTATTACATTCTAGATATATATGTTCCAGAACATGATAAAAATCTAGATATATATTAGAATTTAAATGAGTTGCATAACACCAATAAAACTTGAAAATTTCCCAACATTTTACTTCACTATTGCCAGACCTGTGAGGATCTCTGCTGCTGGTGGTGGTGAGTGGAATTAACTGTCTTGCAGGGCGTGGCAGCAGAGGATCATTGATCTCAGGTGTGGATCGTTACCCAGCTCAGGAGAGCTGGGTACTTAAGCAGAGGAGGAACAAGAGACAGACGCCAGTTTGTTCCGCAACTTTACGTGGTACAGAGTGGCTAGTGAGCAGTATTTATCAGAGAGTGTTTCGCAGTATTAACCTGCCTTCTTTTCCCCTTATGTTCAGCCTGCTGTACTGGAGCTCCTCTCCTGACAGCATAACCTCCAGCGTGGATATCGAATCGCTCATAGTGAGGATTGGCTCAACGCGGGAACTTCCTAGAGCTCCGTTGCGGTGCTACGCGACCAGCTCTCTCCCTCTGGCTCCCTGTCTGTCTCTGGCTTCCTCTGGTCCACACCTCACCGGTCACCGTTCTGCTGTCACCCCTGTCGCAGTCACGTCTGCGCACTCAGCACTCGGACCCGGATCTCACACACGGATTACTGACAGCTTGGCTCACCACCCCTGCGGCAGCATCCTAGGATCTCTCCTCAAGCCCGGACGTCATTCACACAACCGTGAGTTGAGCGAGCACAATCCCCGCACGCCGCAGCTGGTTTCTCCCACTGTCACTAACCTCTCTCTCTCTCACAACCCCAGGACCGTTCCTGTCCCGCACCAGGCCCGTCCTGAGTTTTCATCAGCACATTCATTGTTTACGTGTATAATACTTGGAGCACTGTATATAATAAACACTGTTAACCGTGAGCGCTGTCTCCTCGCATTGTGTGTGTCTGGAGTTTGGGTCACTTTGAGAGCTCGTCAACAACCCCACCTGGTACGAACCATGACAGAACAAACTGGCCAAGAGAGCTCTCAGACCCAGCTTCAGACCGCACTCACCCAGCAGGGGATACTGCTGGGAAGGCATGATGCGTTCATGCAGGAGATAGCGAGAACGCAAGCTAACCTATCCACAGAGCTCCACAGTCTTACACAACAACTCACCAGTGTCATGTCTCGCCTTTCCCGCAGTCAATCTCCTCCTCCTGCAGCAGCAGCAGCAGCAGCGACAGCGACGGCGCGATCTGACCCACCTGAGGAGACCGGCTATCGGCAGGTAGCCATCCCGGATCCGGCACCCTTCGATGGAGAACCCAAGGACTGCAGAGGGTTCCTCCGACAGTGCCGGATCATTTTCAGCCGGGCTCCACACGCCTTCCGCTCCGACGCCAGCAAGACCTCCTTCATCGTCGGCTGGCTAAGGGACAAGGCTCTCAGGTGGGCAGACGCATACATTGACACTCATCCTCTTGAAACCTCTCCATATCCTCAGTTCCTGGAAGCCTTCACCACCACGTTCTCGGACGGCGGAACGAAGGAGGACGCGATGCGGGAGCTGCTCGCCCTTCGTCCCCGTCCGCAACACATGGCGGACTTCGCCCTCGAGTTCCGGACCTTGGCTGCCCGCACTAGCTGGACGGACGAGACCCTACGTAGTGTGTTCCATAACGCCCTCTCGGAGAGCTTAAAAGAAGATATCGCTAGCCGGGAGGAACCAAGGACACTCGATGGGCTCATCAGTCTAGCGACCCGGTTAGACCGCCGGACTCGAGGGCACTTCCGGGTACGTCATACCCCTAGCTCTTCCTCATCACCGGTTCATGTAAGTCCTGCACCTAACACCAGATGGCACTCTTCCCCCAGACGTTCACAAGCACTAGAACCCGTCCCCACTAGCAATACAAGGTGGCATGCTCATCCCAGTGTTACACAAGCATCCGAACCTCCACATGCTAGCAGACATATAGGACCGGGGTCAACCCATAGATGGCAGCCTCCCCACAGACGCCTCCCTTCCCCTGAGCCCATGCAACTCGGGCAGGCGAAACTTAGCGCAAAGGAGCGCCGGCGCCGCCGAGAGTCTGGGTCCTGCGCGTACTGTGGGTCGCCGCACCACGAGGTTAGTGCTTGTCCCGAAACGCCAAAAGATTAGGCCCGTCAGTGAGTGTGGGGGTCCTGACGGGCCCAGAAAAACAGAAACCCCGGATGACATTACCGGCTGCTATTCATAGACGACACAGTGAGCCCATCCCTTGCTCCGTGTTTATAGACTCTGGATCCGAACAGAATCTGATCAGTCCGAGGCTGGTCAAACAGGGGAGGATCGCTACCAGGCCTCTGGACCGACCCCTGAATGTCACGGCCTTGGACGGCAGTACTATGTCTCGGATCACACACAGCACGGAGCCAATCACCCTCACTGTGTCAGGGAACCATAATGAAACCATGTCATTTCTCGTTTTTCCCACTACAGAGGCTCCCCTGGTCCTGGGATTCCCGTGGCTGGCCCGACACAACCCCCAATTCAATTGGAAGCAGCAGGCCATCACCGCATGGAGCGAGCTCTGCCTGCGCACCTGTCTAAGGTCAGCCACGCCAGCAACGACACCAGGTAAGGAGCCTCACATCACCCCACCAGACCTGTCCCGGGTACCTCCTTGTTACCACGACCTGGGACAGGCCTTCAGTAAGGAGCAGGCAATCTCCCTTCCACCACATCGGCCGTATGACTGCGCCATTGACCTCCTCCCTGGAGCTCCGCTGCCTTCGGGGCGGCTGTTCAGCCTCTCACGCCTGGAGCGGCAGGCCATGGAGGAGTACATCGCAGAATCCTTACAGAACGGTCTAATACGTCCCTCATCATCTCCAGTGGGCGCAGGATTCTTCTTTGTAGAAAAGAAAGATAAGAGCCTGCGCCCCTGCATTGACTATCGCAGCTTAAATAACATAACCATAAAAAACAAGTACTCTCTCCCTCTCCTGTCCGCAGCCATCGAGCCCGCGCACCAGGCACGGATATTCACCAAGCTGGACCTGCGCAACGCCTATCATTTGGTGCGTATCAGGGAGGGAGATGAGTGGAAGACTGCGTTCAAGACACCCATTGGGCATTTCGAGTACTTGGTTATGCCTTTTGGGCTAACCAACGCGCCAGCAGTGTTCCAAAACCTCATTAATGACGTGCTCAGAGACTTTTTGAACAAGTTTGTGTCCGTCTATCTAGACGACATACTGATTTTTTCCCCCGACCTAAGGACTCATCAGATGCACGTCCGGCAGGTTATCCAGCGGTTGCTGGAGAACCGCCTCTTCATAAAAGCTGAGAAGTGCGAATTCCATGTAACCTCTGTGTCCTTCCTAGGCTTCATTCTCGAAGGTGGACACGTCCGGCCAGACCCGGCCAAGACCAAGGCGGTGGAGGACTGGCCGGTTCCACAATCTAGGAAGGAACTACAGAGGTTCCTGGGGTTCGCCAACTTCTACAGGAGGTTCATTCAAGGTTTCAGCACTATCGCCGCACCCCTCACTGCACTCACATCCACTAAGGTCACGTTCCAGTGGAGTCAGGCGGCGGAAGATGCCTTCGTGGAACTGCAACGACGGTTCACCCAGGCACCAGTGCTCACCCACCCCGACACCTCCGTCCAGTTCGTGGTGGAAGTAGACGCTTCCGACGTCGGGGTGGGAGCTGTTCTGTCCCAGCGAGACAAGACGGACGGCAAATTACATCCATGTGCTTTCTTTTCTAGGCGGTTCACCCCTACCCAGCAGAATTACGACATCGGTGACCGAGAGCTACTCGCCATTAAGCTGGCTTTGGAGGAGTGGCGTCACTGGCTGGAGGGCACGGAACTGCCAGTTATCATATGGACTGATCACAAGAACCTCGAGTACATCCAGGCAGCTAAGAGACTAAACCCCCGTCAATTCCGTTGGTCATTGTTTTTCTCCCGTTTTCACCTTAACATCTCTTACAGACCTGGATCCAAAAATGTTAAACCCGATGCACTATCCCGGGTATTTCAACAAGACGACCCTCCAGCTCAGCCCACCTCCATCCTGCCCTCCTCCTGCGTAGTGGCCTCGGTCACGTGGGAGATCGAGCGGTTGGTCCGTGCCGCACTTCTGCGCGAACCAGACCCAGGGGGTGGACCGCCCAACCGGACCTACGTCCCTACGGCCGTCCGTGGGCTTGTTCTACGCTGGGGTCATACGTCACGACTGTCCTGTCACCCCGGAGTCAGCCGCACGATAGAGCTGCTCCGGCGGTACTACTGGTGGCCGTCGTTGCACAAGGATGTTAAAGACTATGTTGCCGCCTGCTCCACTTGCACCCGGAACAAGTCATCACATCAGCCACCATCAGGACTCCTTCAACCGTTGGCCATCCCCTCCAGACCCTGGTCCCATCTGTCCTTGGATTTCGTTACCGGACTGCCCCCATCAAAAGGCAAGTCAGTAATCTTATCTATAATTGACAGATTTTCTAAGTCCTGCCATTTGGTTGCACTCTCTAAGCTTCCTTCAGCACAGGAAACTGCGAAGCTGCTGGTGCAACATGTGGTCAGGCTCCACGGCATCCCCATGGAGATTCTCTCGGACCGAGGTCCTCAGTTCATTTCTAGGGTCTGGAGGGACTTCTGCTCATCACTCGGATCTAAAACTAAACTCACCTCTGGATACCACCCACAGACAAATGGACAATGCGAACGACTCAACCAGGAGATTGAGAACCAGCTGCGGTGTGTGTGCTCGCTCAACCCCACCTCCTGGTCCCTGCATCTCCCTTGGGTCGAGTATGCGCATAATACGCACGTTTCCACTGCTACCGGTTTGTCTCCATTCGAGGTATGTCACGGTTTCCAACCCTCTCTCCTGCCAGACTCTCACCCGGATCCTCTTATATCCTCTGTACAGGGCCACCTACGTAAAGTCCGGAGGATCTGGACGTCGACGCAAGATGCCCTGCAGAGGACGGCCGCCCAGAACAAGAAACGGGCGGACAAGAAGAGGATCCCGGCCCCCACATATGTCGCAGGTCAGAGAGTCTGGTTATCGGCCCAGGACTTCCCGTTCAAGGCCACGAACAGGAAGCTGGCCCCGAGGTTCCTGGGTCCCTACGAGGTGGAGACCGTGATCAGCCCCACTACCCTCAGGCTGAGACTACCTCAGAACTTCAGGATCCACCCAGTATTTCACGTGTCACAGATCAAGCCAGTACACACCAGTCCCCTCAACCCTGACACGCCACCCCCTCCGCCCCGCATCATAGATGGACACCCCGCCTTCACAGTGCGTAGGATCGTGGGAGTCCGTCCTCGGGGTCGTGGATGTCAGTATCTCGTGGACTGGGAGGGATACGGCCTCGAGGACCGGTCTTGGATTCCCCGGTCCGCCATACTCGACCCATCCCTCATAACTGACTTTGAACGATCTGCTGCTTCCACATCCTCTGTTAATGCCACCTCCTCCACCTCCTCCATCCGTGCCAGGCCCTCCTCGCCCCCGTCCTCCACCCCGGCTCAGTGTAGGGCTTCTTCTAACTCTGTGCTTCTTTCAGGTGTGGGGTCGCGGGGTCGGCCGCCAGGAGGCGTCCGTTAAGGGGGGGGGTACTGTGAGGATCTCTGCTGCTGGTGGTGGTGAGTGGAATTAACTGTCTTGCAGGGCGTGGCAGCAGAGGATCATTGATCTCAGGTGTGGATCGTTACCCAGCTCAGGAGAGCTGGGTACTTAAGCAGAGGAGGAACAAGAGACAGACGCCAGTTTGTTCCGCAACTTTACGTGGTACAGAGTGGCTAGTGAGCAGTATTTATCAGAGAGTGTTTCGCAGTATTAACCTGCCTTCTTTTCCCCTTATGTTCAGCCTGCTGTACTGGAGCTCCTCTCCTGACAGCATAACCTCCAGCGTGGATATCGAATCGCTCATAGTGAGGATTGGCTCAACGCGGGAACTTCCTAGAGCTCCGTTGCGGTGCTACGCGACCAGCTCTCTCCCTCTGGCTCCCTGTCTGTCTCTGGCTTCCTCTGGTCCACACCTCACCGGTCACCGTTCTGCTGTCACCCCTGTCGCAGTCACGTCTGCGCACTCAGCACTCGGACCCGGATCTCACACACGGATTACTGACAGCTTGGCTCACCACCCCTGCGGCAGCATCCTAGGATCTCTCCTCAAGCCCGGACGTCATTCACACAACCGTGAGTTGAGCGAGCACAATCCCCGCACGCCGCAGCTGGTTTCTCCCACTGTCACTAACCTCTCTCTCTCTCACAACCCCAGGACCGTTCCTGTCCCGCACCAGGCCCGTCCTGAGTTTTCATCAGCACATTCATTGTTTACGTGTATAATACTTGGAGCACTGTATATAATAAACACTGTTAACCGTGAGCGCTGTCTCCTCGCATTGTGTGTGTCTGGAGTTTGGGTCACTTTGAGAGCTCGTCAACAACCCCACCTGGTACGAACCATGACAAGACCAACATAATATTTAGAGAAAATAAAGACATCCGATGTAAATAAGAAGTGTTAGCGATGAAAATGTTCAGATTTGGAAATCTAGTCTATTAATTTGACTCCTTCATTAGAATATCCCAGATTCTCCAGAGTGATATTATTGCAGGTAAGACACTGACGACAGGTAACTACTCCACAGAACCCCATCTCGCGATACCCCACACGATAATTCTTGGTTTACTTTATATAAAGCAGCACTGGGAGTTTGACAGCTCACTAGCTGATTAATGTCGTTAGCAAGCTGTTCTAAAAACTGCACATAATTATTGTGCATTAACCCTCCTTTCCACCGGATGCGTAACCGATGTGCCGCATTTTACTTGCAAAATCAGCCGCATGTCCCTTCCCACCGGGAGCGTTTTAGACGCGAATCGCTCACGAAAGCGTTCCATCCAGCTGTTCCAGGGAGATCATTAAATCACGTGAAAATTTGTGAAATCATGTGTGATTTACACACAACACCAGGGAGAAAGACGACAACATGTATCCAGAAGGTTTATCTTCACACCACCTACGGACTTCAAACCCGTCACAGGTAATGTATTTTTTCATTGTCAAGCAAACGGAAATCTGCACGTGTGCTTTTATTTTGAAACATCTGGGTATTTTACTTTTCACGAACGCCTGATTTCCTGTCCGGTCCAAACTAAGCTGCTGAGCTTCACGTGTTTTAAAAACATGTGCCTGTTAAGCAGCCGGTGGAAACGAGGGGTTACTATTAACTGTTGGAGGCAAGTAAAAATATCAATAATACATTTAAAAAACAATTTATTAAAAATTTATTAGAAGGATTTGGTGGTTAAATGGTAGAAAAAAGTGATGGTCCTGCTTCTATTGGAGCCAAATTATGTCTCAAAGTTTTTTTGGTTTTTTTTGTTAATTAAGTATTTCTAAACCAGGAGAAAGAATGAATCTAGCTGACTTATTCTATGTGGGTACTTTACTCAGAGTAAAAATCATTAAGTTTCTAAGAAATAGAATGTGAAAATTGTGTTTAACTGGTGAAAAAAAAATCACATAATTAAAGATTTTTTTTATTTTAGTGCAAAGATTTCTCAAAAAGCAGATGTGGAGTATTTTACTTTTTCAGTCTGCAGATGCCCTATGTATAAGGGATCGAGAATTTCTAATAATGTCAAGCAGGATGTAAAAATGTTACTTTTTTGTTTAAATATTCAGATTTTTTAATGTTTTAGTCCCAGAATTCCTACAGAGGAATGCAGTTCACCCAAATCCTTAAAATAAGACTAAAGTCTCAACATGTCCAAAAAGTGATATTTACGTCTCTTTGTTTTTCCACATCAATTGAAATATACGGCACACACATTGTCTTTATGTCACACTTGGAAAATAAACACAGTCTTTGACACACAAACACTTTTCAGCTAATCATTGACAGGGGCACGTTCAGAACATTTGAAGTCAAAAACCAAACAAAGCTCAGGCACAAAGTCACTTAGAAATGAGTTACAACCAAACAAAAACCTCGCACTCACCAAAAACTACCACACCAATCGACTGAACACAGGGAAAATGTAAGAATGATAATCATGACAGACAACAAAAATGAAACTGATCAAAACCAAAAAAAGTCTGGAGAGAAAAACTTCAACTAAATTGAATTTTATTGAGCTAATTCAGCTTTTAGCACTGAAGCTATTTGAGGACTTAAAAAAAACAGCATGTCATGATAATCAGTTACTTACAGATGCTGCGATCAAGTGAAAATTATTGATCAGTGTTTGCAAGGATTAAAGACCAGAACAAAATAATAAGAGGAAACTCACAACGCACCAAACACAGTTCATGGTCGCCACAGTAACCCGCCATGCAGTTCAGCATGGTGAATCAAGGCAACGGCCCAAAATAAACAAATAAAAATCGCTAATGGCAACCATCACAGGCAATATCGCCACAGCAACCAACACAGGCCAATTAACTTACAACGCTGTGAGTAGGAAGGGGGTTGGGTTTTAGCGGTTGGTAGGCAACCATAGCCATAGCGACGCACGTCTCCGCGACATACGTATGGGCAGGACAGTCTTGAGAGTGGTGTGTTTGGGGGTTTTTATTTGGCTTTTTTCAGGAAAAAAATGAGATTTCACAGCACATAAACAATAAATGAAAGTAAAACAAAAAATTAATGACGAATAGTTCATCCCTGCGACAGAACGATGGTTAGACACAACATTTGAACCAAGCACAACTCTTAATAAAAGTGTCCCTGCGATACAGAACAATAAAAGAAGACCCACTTTTACACAACAACGGTATCGTCTAGTCCTAATAATGTATTTTAAATTGATGCCTTGAAGTGCTGCAGCCTCATTAAAGTTAATCTACTGTGATGTTATTGACTTCTGCAGCTTCAAAGGGGGAAAAAAGAAACAACCGCTGAAATACTGAATTCCAAATTACATCCACTTTGTATCTTTAATTTTCACGTGTTTCCTGCTGTCAATGAATCCCTCCCTGACCACTTCCCAGCTTTTTAACCACATCAATATCACTCACCTCCTTCAGTAAGGCCTGTTAGCATCCTTAGGCCTCTTCAGCTGCACCTTCAGTCTCTTCATGCCGATCTGGAAGCCGTTCATGGCTTGAATGGCAGTCTGGGCGCTAGATGGGTTGTCGAAGCTCACGAAGCCTGAGATGGAACCCGGACACTTAAAAGACTGAATCATTTATCGGGAGAAAAGGTGAAATCATCTGTTTTATTCGTAGCTGTGACTCACCAAAGCATTTACTCTGGTTGGTGGCTCGGTCAACAAAGACCTTTGCTGAAATGACGTTTCCGAAGGGGAGGAACATCTGCAGGATCTCCGAGTCGGTGAACTCCTGCGGTAAGTGGTAGATGAAGATGTTGCACCCTTCAGGACCTGCAAACAAAGAGAAAAGAGGTTCGAGGCATAAGCACAAAAAGATAGAGAAATACCAACAACAATCATTAAAATTGAACAATTTTCTGAAAGTTAAAACTTGATTTGACTTTGTACTGAATGGAGTGAAAAATGCCCCCAAAAAAATCCAGTTAAGCTTATTTGCTCAGTGGTTATCTTGTGTGCAAAGTGAATTATAGTGATTGAGCCGAACATACCAAACCACCAGCATGTTGTTTTAAGATAAGGTAGGAGTTCAGTTCTTTAAGTTTACCTTCTCTTTGCTGAAGCTGCTGCGGCTGCTGGGGCTGCTGAGCCACCAGGGTGGGCTGATGGGGGAACGGCTGTCCCACCAGGCTGTAAGCCGCCGGGTAAGTGGCTGAAAAACAGGAAGAAAAGGTGCAACAATGAATCCTGGAAGTTTAGTTTGTAATGTTCCATCCGAAGATGAATTATTTCTGTTGCACATGTTCGAGTGTATTTTTTCAGCCTTAATAAACTGTATTTTTAGATGCTTAAAATAATTCACATTTACCAGGTTCAGTAGTTTAATTAAACAGAGATCGTTTATAACCATCAAAATCACTCGTAGAGCTCAGACCTCCATCAAACATCTCAATTCCCTACGCATTGTGATTTACACCAAAACTAACACTTTCACCTTTGTTGTATCAATACTGTCAGATTTATTGACCATGAAAACACCTTTAGCAGTTAAATGGACGTTGATATCAATATTAGATCATTAGTTATTTGTGAAAATCTCTTAGTTTTCTTCTGGAGCTTTTGAAGGAACATCAAATCCATTAACACACGTCTGATTCCACAGTGTCTCGACTATCTTTTGGTGTTTGTTGCAAGTTTATACCGTCATTTGTTCTGGCAGTGATATAAAATCTAAAGGTTCCCTATTTTTTTTTTTTCTTTTCTGGCTCATAGAATCCAGAATTGAATCAATCCTTGATCCAGATAAATTCTTGGTATCATGTAAAACCTGTTGGGAACTCACCCTCATGGTTTATTGTGGAGTTACATGCAGATATGTTAAAAACAACTTTATCTCGCAATGATGAAGAATCCTTAAAAATATTCCTGGATCCAGACGATGATCCAGATCCCCCCCAAAATCTACACACTTATTCATTGGTCCATTTCTGACCTTTCCTTAAAATTTCATCCAAATCCATCCAGAACTTTTTGAGTTCTCTTGATTATGAACAAACTAACAAACCTTATTATTCATCCCTACCAGGGCCGATTCTGGGCATAGGCAGACTAGGCAATTGCCTAGGGCGCCCTCTGCTGGAGGGGGCGCCAAATTCTCCTTTTTTTTTTTTTTTTGAACAAACTGTTGGACACACCATTCATCTCATGTAAAGAGCAAAATAAGTAATAATTAAATATCTATCTATCATCTCTACTGTTAGTATAAATAAATATTTTCTACAATGTAATCCAGTTATTGAGTTACGTTGTTTCTGTTCAGGGCAGTAGGGGGCGCCAAAATCCTTTTTCGCCTAGGGCACCATGCAGCTCAGGGTCCCTGATCCCCACATCAGTTTACCATCAGTAACAGTTAGCGCTGCAACACATTTCTGTTTAAGAATAGCAACATAAGACAGTTTCATCATGGTTTGGGATCATGGCTGACCTGTGTAGTGCTGCATGCCTGTGTAAGCTTGCTGCAGGGGATCCAGGACTGGACTCTGAGCTGTAATACAACAAACACATTGTCTGCTTGATGCATATAGATGTAAACCATAAATGTCATTTAAAACTCATCAACACGCTCCAAATAATATTCAATTTTTAATCATATTTATAAAAATAAATAAATAATAATACAAAATAAATGAATGTGTCACCGGAGCGTCTTCAGACTACCTTGATAGGCATGAACTCCGTTAGTGTACAGGGCTTCTGTAGCCGACTGGCCGTTGGGTGGAGCTGCCACAGATGGATAGCTGTTCACTGCGATGGGAGGAGGCAGAGCAGGAACGGGTGTGGCCGCGATAGAAGGAGGAGTGCTGGTACCTGTAGATGAAGAAAGATTTTCAAAGAAAATGAGTTTCTTTGTTACTTCTACCAGAGAGGTTATGCTTTTGTTGATGTGAAAGCCTCATAAAAAATACTGAATTATTTTTATTTTCAATTGAAGATTCTTTAATGTGTGATTGTGGTCATATTTTAGCAAACAAATAAAAAATAATCTAATTATAGTATATAGAGTAACATGATTTTTCTTTAAAAAAAAAAGACCATCAACCAACAGAAAATCAAATTAGCCTTTGACCTCATTTCACATCCTGCATGAACAAGTAGACGCTACAACGAGTGGGCAAATGCATCGCTTATTACTACCACAGTCGGAGTCAGAAAATTAGGTGTATTGTCCAGTTTCAAAAGCATCTGATTGCAAATGAAAGATTTTCCCCTCGTTTACCTATTACTGTATTACCTATCATTTTGTTCTGCAGACCCAAGTTTGTTTCCATAACAACGGTTAAGTCTGGGGAACAGAACCCACGTACTACAAGTGTTTTTCTGTTCATGTTTACAATGGTCACGTTGTCTGTAACTCACCTGGTTCTCACTCACCTGCCCGGTTCTCCTGGATTCTTATGTTACCACTAGATCCTGCTGCTAACTTGCTTTTGGTCTTCTGCTCTTTGTAAGATATTTTCTGTGTTTTATTGCATTTGCTGCCATTTTATTTTGATAAAAATGGTAATTTTTCATATATATATATATATATTCTTAAACATATTACTGAATGTTTTCCACACATGTTCCTTCTCACAGTGATGATTGATTGCTGAATTGTTTGGAAATGATTTCATAACTTCCTGATTTGATAGACAGCAGTAATGACTTTGATGTTTTTCCTTCCTGGCATCCTGTTGCTAAACCATTGAATGTTATTTACTAGCAAACTGATAAAGTTCCTGTTTATATATTGGTGCTCATACTTACTGATAGTTACTCTTTTAATTCCTGTGGAAGATGAACGTTTACACTCTACATTTGCATTCTGACTGTTAATGTTAAATAAATAATGACAGTGTTGCATTTTGAGGGTTTAAAACTCATCAAATGTTGTTTTTTTTCTATGTCCAAACAGAATTGAGTTGAAATGTTTGACTTCTGAGTCAAATACTTGAACATCTTTTTAAATGATTCACTTTAAAAAGAAGAGCTAATATCACAAAGTAAATAAGGGGAAAAAATGCCAAAAGGATGTTTGCAATTTTGTCCTCTTGGGTCCAGCTCTCCTTGTGTATCTGTCCTCATATTTCAAGCAGAAATCTAATTAAGTCCAGCCAGGGCCAGACATCTCTGCCCCTCATTACCTGAGGACGGGGTGATGGATGCAATCGGCGTGGCAATGATACTGCTGGGGTTGAGCGCGGCGAGCTGCTGCATCTGAACAGCCGCCACCGTGGCAACAGGAGAGAGGTAGGCCGACTGAGCCACCAAGGCCTGCTGCTGCATCAGCTGGAGGACAAACAGTTTACAGTCAGAGAGGAAAGTCAGACTTGTAAAGCACATGAAAACCTGCCTGAAAATGATTGATATTTTTTCCCGTTTACTGAATTAAAAAAAATTCAAAAATGTGTAACTTCAACCTCTCTTTAATCACCCCAAATTGAGCAGCTGTAAATGAGGCTTGTCTCAAATTATTTGCAGTCAATTAACAGCAATTTTACGCAAAATCACATAATAATCTGCAATTATTCAAGTGGAACTATTAAGATCCATGATTTTTTTGACATTCCAGAGTGTTAATTTTACCTCCTTCTGTGATATTTGTGTTGAGAACATCGTTTTTTAATGTTTTAAAAGTTAACCAAACATCAGTACTTGCAGGACTTCCTGTTGCAACACAGTCTGATCAATGGACAAACTTTCAATTCTCATGTAAATGCTCTTTACATAGAATTAGTATGCACTTAGAGGGTTAGAGTTACACAGGATGTCTTCTATTTAGGGTTATAAGCATGTTTACAAATCATTTAGTGTTGAAGATCTGTGTCCAGTCATCCTCCAGACAATTAAATAAAGCTTTATGAGTCATTGTCAAGCAGAGATAGATGGAGGAAGGAAGAGAAAACAAAGTTTCTGTGGATTCTAAGTCATTTCAAGTCTTTTTATTTTTTTAAAAAGGCGACTAGACTTTGTTTTATATTTCTTGAATATGTTTTACTCTTTCATTCAAAAGGCTTCTTCAGTTTGGATTATGGGTTCCAGGTGTTTTTGTGCAGAAGGAGCCAAGCCAAAAAGCAAAGCGGTTGATTTGTTGGTCTGTTTACGTTCTGACCCTCATCTGGTCATGAAATCCGGATCCTGACGGATCCTAGATACAAGCGGCTGAAATGAGCTTCATCTGTAGGGTGGCTGGACTTAGCCTTAAAGATACGGTGATGAGTTCTGTCATCTGGAGAGAACTTAAAGGACAGCCGCTGTCTGGTTAGGATGCTTCCTGGACGCCTCCCTATGGAGGTCTTTATGCCAGATGCTACAGTCACATGTTTCACAGAACATCCAAACCTGAGGTCGCATCCTCTGTTTAGTGTTGTTTTTTTTATATTTAACTTATATTGTTTCCTTTATTCCATCCATCCAAAATGTGAACACTGCGTCCTCAACAGTGGAACATTTATTATTTTAATGTAAGTATATAACTGAAAATAAACTGAATCTACTGTAAAACATAACACCGTCTTCTAGGTTTGTTGCTAAAGAAATGTGTTTGCATTGTGTGCTGTTTGTGCTCCTCACGGCCTGTGTGTAGGCATTGTAAGCCCCAAGGTGCAGGGTCATGGGACTGATGACCCCCAGTTGGGAGGCCACCTGCTGCATCCGCCTGAGACCCCGTTCCTTCTCTGAATCAGCGAATTTAACCACCAGGCTGGAAGAGGCACCCTGGGAAGGAGACAGAGATAAACTGAAGAACTCTTTCTGCACAACATCTCAACATCCTGCAGGTTAAAGGCACCAGCCAGTTCAAGAGCATCTTTATAACGTCATTATTGGCTATAATAAAGTGATCTGGACTGAATTTTTTCATAGAATTAAAGGACACATGAAGCTGAAGCTTTTTTTCTATAACTTCAAATATTAAAGTAAATATTTTCAGGAACAGAAAGCTAACAGATAATATTGCTGTGACAGTGTTCAGCCAATAAAATGTGTGTTTCATAATATTGACACTTTAGATCTACAGTCAGCTGCCTAAATAAGCTGCATCGACATCTTGAAAAATCCATGATCACTAACCCTAACTCATGTCACGGGTTCATGTCTGTTCAGTCACTTTCAGCATCTTTTCTGTTTTTCTCATCAGCTGAATGTTAAAATACACCAGGTCATTCAGTTTGAGGAAGTCTTGAATTACTGGCAGAAATTAGAAACTGCCATAAAAATTTAGAATGTTTAACAGAAAGACCTTTTTTTTTTGTTACAATTTTAGCACTTGTGATTTTTTTTTTTTTTTTTTGTGCTCCAGCAACTCACAACTTGGTTTCACAGGTTAACAATCCTTCTCAAAACTGTCTCACATGTACTTTCTGGCTAAATTACAACAGTAATGTTTGTATGACATTCAGCTAAATGTTTAATCACAGTTTTGACATACGCAAGTATCATCATGTGATTCAAAATTTAAATTTGCTTATTCTCTCATATTTCTATGTCTTTAAATATACATCAAGAGTCCAGTGAGATAAGACCCACGTTAGGAGGATTTGGGGCTGGTGGTGGGACAGTTTAATAAATTATTATTATTATTATTATTATTATTATTATTATTATTATTATTATTATTATTATTATTATTATTATTATTATTATTATTATTATTAGGCTGAATAAATTGATAAAGAAAGCTGGTTCTGTTCTCTGAACTGATCTGGAGTCTCCTGAGTTTACGGCCCAAAGGAGGATGAAGAACCTCATGGAAACCCTCATCATCCTCTTCACAACACTGTAACTCAACAACAGAGTGTCTTCAGTCAGACGCTTCTTCAGATCAACAGAGGAGATTCTTCCTGCCCACAGGCTAAAAGCCACTATGTTAAATCTCTAAAGAAACACTGAGTTACAAAATCTAATTTCCCTTCAGGGATTAATGAAATATTTGAACTGAATATGTGAAGAAGAAACTACATACATATATTTGACATTTAGCTTTAAAAGTCCTTTCATAAGATGATGAGACAAGCTAAAGCATTCAGAGAGTGTTATGAGCATCATAACTGAGTAAAAGGTGAGTGAGGAGAATGTGAATTTATTGTAACGGTTATTACAGTTGGAGCTCCATCCTGGTCATTCTGCCGCAGTGCCCCTAGGCAAGACCCATGACTTGTGAATGATGGTGGTCAGAGGGGCCGATGGCCCCACATGGAAGCCTCACCTCTGTTAGACTGTCCCAGTGCAGCTGTGCCATTTACCACCACCAGAGTGGGACTGAATGCAGAATATCGTGTTTAGATAAAGATCTACATTTTAGAGTTAAAAATTCTATTTGATTTTATTTGACATGAATCAAACCAAACTATAAACAGACTATTAAAAAAAAAAGTTCTATTCTTTTTATATTTGTGTGGAGGAGGGGGATAAAAGTGTGAAGTGGTGACTACCATCTGAGTCACCGAGCTGAGTGTCTAAATGACTGGATTTAAAGTATCTGAGTGTGTCGCTTTGATAAGTGCCTGTGAGTGTGAGTGTGTGTGTATTTGTGCAACAAAGTGCATTCGTGTGTGGTGAACTCACAGGTAAGGTACGACTCCCGTGCAGAGCATTGATGGCGGCCTGGGCTTCTCCGTTGCTCTGGAACTTTACAAATGCACACCCTACATGAAATGACACACCATTAAATACAGCCTCACACACACTCACACGTGCACACGCAGGATTACAAAACTAGTTCCCTTTAAAAATACATTAGAAGCCGTCTTACACCCAGCGCTCCATCAGTTACCGTGGCATCGTTAAACATGGTCCACAGAACATTCATTGCTTCATCAATCATAGACCGTAAACCACCAAACGCATCATTAGCCATGACCCATAAAACCTATTGCACTATTAGTCATGCCTCATGCAACAAACGGAGAAAAATCTAGCATCTGTGTTTGAGCTGTCACTTCACTTTGATTTACATGGCAACTATCATTAGCATTGTTGCTACTGGCAGCCGTAATTAATATCACATGACGGTAATGTGCTGCAGGCTTCATTGTCAGGGTTACAAACAGTTAAACAAAGTCAATATCATTTTCACACCCATAACCTGGGAAGCAGTTGTAATATTTTCCTGCTACAGAACTTTGACTAAATATTTGTCTTTCAGGGTGAGTTCAGCTATTTTTGAAAGGGTTTCTGTAAAAAGATAATGAACAAAGGAAGTAGAACTTGTTGCAGACAGCTCACTGAACACCCTCAGACTGAGCAAACAAAGATGGCTTTTGATGAGAGAGACAAGCTAACAGTTAGTCACGTTGAGGCTAGCAGATTTCTGTCATCTAAAAACAAATCTAGTCTCGAAAAATGTCATGACAGTTTATGAAAACGCCTTCTTCTAAACCTTTACCCTGCCGTCAGTTTTGCATTTCATCGTTTTTTTTAGCAGAAATGTAATAAAAATCAAAAGTACATCTAAGAAAGCCGAGAACGGCCATCCTTGACAGAAAAGTGGTGTTTTCCCAAGGTAACGAGTTATTTACCAATATCTCGTTATTACACATCTGCTTTCCTGAGATAACGAGTTGTTTATCTCATTATTTTGTTATCTTGTTATAACGGATCTGTTTTCCAGAGATAACAAGTTATTTATCCAGTTATCTCGTTATAACACATCTGTTTTCCTGAGATAACGAGTTGTTTATCTTGTTATCTTGTTACAACGGATCTTGTTTTCCAAAGATAACGAGTTATTTACCCCGTTATCTCGTTATAACACATCAGTTTTCCTGAGATAACGAGTTGTTTATCTCATTATCTTGTTATCTTGTTACAACGGATCTTGTTTTCCAAAGATAACGAGTTATTTACCCTGTTATCTCGTTATAACACATCTGTTTTCCTGAGATAACGAGTTGTTTATCTCGTTATCTTGTTATCTTGTTACAACGGATCTTGTTTTCCAAAGATAACGAGTTATTTACCCCGTTATCTCGTTATAACACATCAGTTTTCCTGCGATAACGAGTTATTTTCCCAGTTATCTCGTTATAACAGATATTGCTTTCATAGATAACGAGTTATTTACCCCATTATCTCATTTTAATGGATCTTGTTTTTCAAAAATAACGGTGCAAATAAGTCGTTATCTCGGGAAAACGCCGTTCTTGGCTTCCATACTACATCAACCTAGCTCTGCCACTAACAACCACTGGAAATAACCACATGAAATATCTGTAATTGACTGGTAATGTTACATTTATGACATTGTTCAGGTTTCTAAAATAATGTTCACTTAAAACACTGTGACATTTTTGATACCAAATTAGTTTTAGAACGTCAGTTGTCCCTTTTTAAACTGGTTCCAAGAAATAATCTCTATTTCTCCAAGCTGAAGTCATTCAAGGAGCCTCGACAACAAGTACGATGTTAATTATTCATTGTCCACTTCAAAAAAGATTTGAACTATCCTTTATAGTTGGAGTAAATGTGAAAAATGTGAATTATTTATTTGGATTTAATGGTAGATAACACCCTCTACCTCAACCCCACTCCACACAAACCAGCCATGGCACATGTTTGATTGACATAAATAAATATCATGAATAAATCTCAACACATTTTAATTTATTTCACAATTTGCACAATCCTGATATTTAAGTGTAACATATGTTTACGACTAAAGATTCGAGATTAAAGTCAAACAATTACATTTTTCTTGCACAGATTTATCACATATAGAATTAGATCCAGTTTCTCCCTTTTAACAAAACCGATCCAAATAAACATGAGAAACACAAGAAGTTCCATTTACTCACTTAAATTCTCTCCAACGTGGGTGAATATAAACAAATCTGACTAATATAAATAAAAGAAAAGCACTTAATTTGAGCAAATGTTTAGTTCCATTATTTCATTAGACCTTATGAGATGTGATGAATGCAATGAGCACCAATTAAGAATCACAACCAATTAAATACCCCATAGTCACACTTCTTATTACCGATAGTGCAAAAATGCTCCAGAGCCTCAAAAATTATAAACTTGTTTAGATTAGTTCAATTTAAATGTATGTTATATTGTTTTAAATGTGACAAACGACAGTTTGCATGTAAAATATCTACAAAATAACCAGCTTTCTTAAAGAAAACAGGAGATATAATCCTAGTTTTTAAGCAAAAATCCTAATTAAATTAACGTGTCAAAACATTTCAACATTTCCGTAAAGTGACAGCAGTTTCTGTTGTGATCACGCTGCGATTTGTTTCCAGTTTTCACATGTTTTGCATTTTTATGCTGGTGTGATTTGACGTTCTACCTTTGCTGGTCCCGTCAGGCCCACGCAGAACCGTGCACTCTTCTATGCTGCCAAACGGCTCAAACATTTTCCTCACATCGGCGTCCGTCTGCTGTTTTCCCAGCATACCCACAAACAGCTTCCTGTCTTCTGAGGGGAAGGAGGTCAACGAGATGGGAGCGGGGAAGCAGGATTGTGCATGTGTGGGATTAAAGAGGGGGGAGAGAGAGATAATTCATACCATGAAATAGAGAGGTGTCATATCACTGTACATGCATGAACAAGAATGCGAACAGTCACAAAGCAGAATGTCCAAACGCCTGTTATACTTCAGCGCGCCATCAGAGAGCAGCAGCACGAGGAAAAAGCAGCATCTGGCTGTGACTCAAATGTTTGGAACCCACCGAGAAGCTGCTCCGTCTGTTTCTATGGGATCAAACCAACATATCTGAATCCATTCACTACAAATCATTACATTCCTGCAGATTATTCTCCCATATAAGAGCTCAGACTGAAAAAACATGAAGCTTTAGATGCAATCAGCCACAGAGAAGATGCTATTGTTCCTTTTGTAAATGTCAGGCTAAAAGCTGCAGATGGAAATATGCTTTGATTAGAAACACCTGCGTGTTTTAGTGCTTAGATAAATGTCAGCTGACAAAAACCACCTCACATTTTCACTATGTCTGATAATTATTAGCACAAAACAAAAGAACTATGCATCATATAATTAGGATTTCTTTTTTTATACTTTGTAAGTGAAATTTTGGAATATTTCCAACTTCACATTCATTTATATGGAAATATTACCCACTGTTAATTTAATTTTAAGCTAAATAAGGACTGTGAGTTCATGACTTCATTATGCTAAAATTCATGATAATAAAATAATGGTTTACTAAATAATCTGAATCTTATAGTTAAAGAAAGTTGCATTAATACAGTAAATATAAATTTAAAGTGTAAAACTGAAATGACAGGTTTAAGAATAATCATGAAGAATCTGTTTCTCTGAGTCTTCTTAAGGTGGACTGAGGCAAAGTGGACAACTGTTCTGAGGTCATTCGTGCTTCATCTCGCAGACTAATGAGAAGCAGGACCAACAGGCCTGTTATCTGCACAGAGGTCAAACCAGCATCTGTGATCATTTGCCTTAGTGCCCTCTGCAGATTTATCCTGCACATCTGTGAGGACGTTGTTAACATACTATGTGTTTATATCACTCTCAGACCTGAAGCAACTGCTGCTTTTTATCCTTTAAGCCTGATGAGACACAAGCATCACGTCAGATTTGTCGTCATTTTAAAGATCTAAAGCATGAACTATAATTTTTCTTTAACATGCTGATGAGAAGGATTAAAAAAAAATAGAAGCTAAAATGAAAGGTCATAGATTTGTTCTTAATTGTTTTAATTTAAAGGAAATATTTAAATATTTTAGAATTATTATGAGGATTTACCATTCTGTCTAATCTTAACAGATTTTTATAGATTTTTTTTTTTTTTATGAAATAGGTTTGAAATTTAAAGGATTATAAGCTGAATAATATAAACTGGCGAGTCTTTATAATTTCAATAAGACAAAATAATTTTGCTGATATGAATACAGAATGACTCTGTGGTGAAAGAGTTTAAGTGTTAAGCTTCCAAATATTGAAAACATCTGAAACATATTTATACCGCCTTAAGATAAAAATCACAGAGCGTTTCACATTAAAACACAGTATGACATATAAAAACAATAAAAACAGATAAAAGTCGATTTTAAAAGATGCATTTTTAGCTGCTCACCGAGTCAACAGACCTCAGGCTGAGAGGACGTGAGTTCCAAAGGGGAGAAGCCCTTGCTGCAAACACTCGGTCACCTTTTGTTATAATCTGGTTTTCTTTACAACTAGCAGACTCTGATCACATGACCTCAGGGACCTGCTGGGGATGTAGGGCTGCAAAAGGTCCCTAATATAAGCTGGTGCTTGATTCACACAAAGATTGATTTATTGATTTATTGCTGATTGAAATGATATATAAGGACACAGTGCTTTTCAGAAAGGATATTCTATATTTGAGATCAGATAAAATTTGAGGATGTCATTTTGAGAGAGCCCTTTATTTATTTTTTTAAACATGCTAACAGCTAACACTGTATTTAGATACCCAAAGTTAATATATGCATTACTTGAGTTGCACTATATTTGGTTTTAGTCTCAAGAATGTAGCTCATTTTTTAAGGTGTCATGCAAAACTGATGCGTTTAAGGTCAACTGAACTGTTGGGCTTTTATTTTGAAAAAGTTACGCAGGTACACTAAGAAAACGTAACTGTTAAACTGTGTTTTTATATGATAATGATCTGCATGGGCTGATGCTAAGATCCTTATTTACAGGGATGTTTCATTTCCTGATTTGTTGTCATGAGTTGGGTTGTAGTTTTTTGTGAAAACAGGGTTCATCTTGCATGTTTCCTCTTGCATTATGTCTCTGACTGAATCACAGAACTTGTTGCACGTGTTCAAACGACTAACTGACTTGTTAGTTTTAGTTTTGCTGGCCTTCTTTTAGAAAGTGTTTTGTGAATTGGGGGGCAGGTTTCTCTTACCCCCTCTGCTCTCGCTGTCCGCTGGCTTCACTTGAATCGGGCGGTTCATCTGGAAAACAATAACACAACAATGAAAATGAGGTAAAAAAAAAAAAAAACATACGGATTGTGAATGAATCATATTTATTGGCGTTTGACACTAAGATGTTTGTTGTCATGTACTTCATGCAAACCAGTCAGTGCAGCTTGTGTTTGTCCTCCAATCTCCAGCTTTATTTATACACAGATGTTTCCTGTTTCCTCCCATCACTTCTCCAACCAACCACAGCTGACATAGATTTGTGTCACATTACATTTGCAGTGTCATAAACCCCCCCTCCTCCTCCTCCTCCTCCCCCTCCCCCCACCTCCTCCTCTCTTCCAGTCTCTCTCTTTGAATCTACTTTAATCCCAGCGTCTATCGTTTCCTCTCCTCCCTATCACACAAAACCAGGAAAAGCACACACACACACACCCACACGGGATTGGCGAAGTGATAAGATTAGGAACACTCGCCAGCTAATCTGGATTAAAGGAGCAAGCAGCACCAGAATACCGAGAGTTTCTGAGCCTAATGGAGACGCAAAGACAGAAAAGAAAAGAAAAAAAATCTATAAAAGAAACAACTAACACTGTCATGAATTAAGTAACCTCTTCATAATTCATCAAGAGCCAAGCTGCTGAACGCTCGTCTTTCCTTTACCTCTGTATTAAACTCTTTAACTAAAACCCTGTGTGAAATTATGCACATGTCAGTTCTTTTACAGCTTGTCCTTCAAATGTACAGAGCATGAAAACGGTGAAAAAAGACTAAGACAAAGAGAGAATGAGAGAGAGCAGAAAGGGGAGAAGGGTGGGATTGAAAGGTATTGAAGGGAATGGAAAGGAGCATATGTGAGCAAGAGGATGGAGGTGGGGGAGGTGCAGGAGAAGGAGACGGGGTGTGAAGAGTCGAGGTGAGAGCAACTGAGTGACACTCTGTTAACTGTGGCCTAATGAAGGTCTTAATTATGGAGCTGGTGACATTTCAGCCAGTCACTGATGCCATGTCACCGATTGATCCGCTGTGATCAGTCACCGGGAGAAGCTATCGATCGGTGTGGCGGTCGAGATCTTGCTGGCGGGACCCGCATGAACAAATATCTTCAAGCTGCCACCATACTGAAACACCAGCAGCACCTGCTGTAGCGGGTTCCACTGTCTCCTCATCCAGGGCATCCTATTGATCGGTCCAATTAACGGGATGATAGAGGGAACATCTTCCAATCAGTCAAGCAAGATTTAAATTATTGTTCTTAGGGTGAGAACTTCATCCTAAAATTTGAGATCAATGAAAGAAACTCTAAATAAATGCAAGTTATTTTATTAAAGACTGACTTATTTACTGTTTACCTCTGCATGAGTCACTGGGGCATATTCTTCTCAAACAACACTAGTTTTGCATCTATTATGTATTAATTTGAAGCAAAACAATTCTTTTTGGTCATTATTTGATCATTTTCAGTCATTTATTTACATTCCGTTTCTTTGTTTGTTTCTTTCATTTCATATAAAAGGTGAATGTTTATCCATTTAACTGGATTTTACCAGTTATAAACTGAGATGACCAAATTTATCTACAGTTTTCTCTTTCAAAACACCTCGTGCTTGAAAAATTAGAAACAAGTTGAAAATAATCCTTCAAATATTCAAAGAAAAGAATTAGTTCATGTGACATCTTTGACTGATTTAAAAAAAATAAATAAAATAAAAACATGCCCCATATTTTACTGCAGGCAGACAAACAGTGAAGGCCATGGTGGCGTTGATAAGAAGAGGAGCAGCAGATGGCTCAGGAGATTGGAATTAGAATATACAAGAGGGAAAACAGTGAAAAGTGGAGGCCATAATGGCTGCACCACTTCATATCGGCACGGCAACCATTCCCATAGCTCTGGTGAGGCCTGAGCACACATGGCCATTGTCATGACAACACCGGTGATGAGAGGCTAACATCAGGTAAACAGGGTTTCCCTGAGCAACGTGTAGGAGAGACACATAAAAAAGACAGAGAAGGACGAAAGGTGCCTTCAGGTCGAGAAGCAGAGGGATCGGATGTCTGAAGGAGGAAGAAGATGAGCAGAGGGATGAAGGAGAACGTGAAAAAAAAGAGGTGATGGAGGGAGCGTTCGTGCCTGTTGAATGTTGGCGCTGCCTCGAGAGCAGATGCAGAAACAGGGAGAAAAATATCTCCCTCTAAGCCTCAACCGCTAACACACTTTACAGTAATTTGCTCTCTCCCTCCTCCTCCTGTTGCTTCTCGCCCCTCCCCTCGGCTTGTTTACAAAAACAGTCCCATACTGTGCACAGACAAGACTCAGGCAGAACCTGCCTGATCAAAAACCCATTACACCATCTTTTCTATGCTATTTGATTTTTTTTCCACCACCCCCTGCACTCCATCTCCAAACACACATTATATACAATCATCCTCTGAATAAACACGATTCCTCCTCCCGAGCGCACATCGTGCTTTGTTTCTTTCTGCGATGCAACAGGGGATTTGACTGGGATTATGAGATATTAAATTCATAGATTATCCAATCAAATCGCAGCTCGACCCCCTTCACTACAGTACATGACCCCACCACAACCACACCCATATCATCGCCATTTGTGCGCTGATGTAAGGCACTCGCCATGTTTTTCACTACGAAAACAGAAAATGAGTTTCAGTGATATTTTTCTTGCCCTGCTGTTGGGATCTGGATGATTATCTCCACCCCCCCCCCCCCCCCCCCCCCCCACACACACTGTGTTTTTTTTTCCAGCTGATCTGCGAGGGTGACACATTTCTGCCGTCTGTTTTTTTCTCCAGTTTCAGTCCATTTTGTTTGTCTGCTCTAAAAAGCAGCCGCTCCGAATGGTAAATAAATCAGCAGAGAGCGTTGCCCCTGCTCTTCAGCAGGGATGTTGAGCTGGAGGAGCAGTGGCTGAGGTGGGGTGTTGGGTGGTGGTGGTGGTGGAAGGGGGAGTTGGTAGCTGGGTGGGGCTTTGAGAGTGAGGAGTGCTAGTGGGGGTGGGAGGGGTTGGGGGGGGCACAAAGACAATTTTCTGTCTTCACCTCCCCTCTGCTCCATCACACACAGCGCTGGCCATTGCATCGTGCCGGTTGCTTAGCAACCTGGCATCCGTCGTCCCTGCCGTCTCTAGGCAACGAGACCTGCGACCGTAATCAACCTGCCACCTCCCACCTCCCCCTGCGCTCCCTGCTCTTTTCCTCTCCCGTCTCTGCTGCCGTTTCTGCTCCCTCGCCTCTCCTTCTCCACCCGCCTCCTCGTCGCTAATATGCGTCTCAACGCCGAGATGCACTTGTGATTTCAACCCCCGAGAGAGAGAGACAGAGAAAAAAAAGCACAGGTGGAAATTCAAAATCAGAAAAAAAAAAACATAAATTAATTAATTAATATAACATAAAACAAACGTGGAGTTGGAACAAAGCAGAAATCCACAAACACAGTCTGTTAATGTTTCCACACTGACACACAGAGAGACGGGCAGGCGCACAGAGCAGAGACAAACTCTTCTGCCAGTCGCTAAATCAATCAAACACAAAGAGATGGACAGCTACAACACCGCTACAGTTCAATAATATTTAATCAATGACCAAGTATTCAGCGTCAGATCCGCTTCCCAATGTTGTCTCCAATCTTACAGGGTTCAATGGCCTGTCCAGCGTTTAGAACCCAACAGCTCTAAACGCGCGGTCGTTTTGTCACACAACCAACAGAAATCCCTCAAAGTGAAGCAACTGCATATCAAAGCTTGAATTTCTAACAACTGTTTTTTTATCTTCTGACTGTTAAATATTCATGTGAAGTGTTGTTTGACTCGATTCAGTGAAGCAGACAAGGAAAAGCACCAAATTACAGACAGATTTCTGGGTCTTTCCCACTTGTTTGAAATGAATTTGAGCACAACTTACACATTTGGACTCTATTCTTTTCCATGTGTTTCAATGTTTTTTTTTCAATCCTTCAAAGAGCCTAATGAGTTTTCTGACAGTTCCCCCTCCCCCGAAAAGCACCATTTCTCAGTAACAGATGTCTGTATATGAGCTGATAATCACACGGCCTCAGTGCACCTCCAGCAACCTCCACCTTCACCGTTCATTATCTCAAACTTTCATTCATCTCTTCCTTCACCCTCATCATTGCAGCCCCCACCCCCACCCCCTCCTCCATTTATCCATCCACTCTCTAATTCACACCCTTTTACCACCTCTGTAGATCTAATCTGCATTCATCATTACAGTCGCCTCAGAGTGACATACAGAGGACGAGCCCTTTCTGGCGTTGTCACTCAGCGCCGCCTGTCCTGCGTCGTCCCCGTCCACCATCGATATGCACGCGTATGGAAATGGATCGACGCATGAATGCACACTTAACTCCACGTAGATCCATCAAGCGAAGACACTCGCTCTGAAGAACTCTAATTGCTATCATCGTAATCATCCATATCTCGCTGGCATTAGCGTACGTGGCACAGCTCTTTCTTCTTATCGCCAGATTAATGATGTTGCAGGTCACATGTTTATATCATAACAGCTTCAGCATGCATATAACTTGATATAGCACATATCTTTTCTATTTTATCTCATTTCATCAGTGGCGAGAGACAGAATTTGTACAATGTTAACATGTAACTGGGAGATTGTTAATGTAATTCTGCAACTGTTAAAGCTGATGTGTATCTACAGGATCTGCAGAGACATTAAAGGTACAAATTAAAGCATTCTGCGTGGCAACTTCCCTATCTCATATCCTGCATTAAAAGCTTTAGCTATATTTAGTGCATGCATTCTTTTTTTTTTTTTTTTGGCCTGACTATTGATAAAACCCCTCTGTCTGCACAGCCTGAGTCCCTGTGTCTGAGTAAATGTCAGGATTAGTCAGATGTTCCACTCAAAGAAAGCTCTTCCCTCATACGGGCAGCTTACAGAGCACAGACTTCAACCTCGCACACGGTGCAGACTGTGAATGAAGAAAAACGAAGAGACGAGCGAATAATAAACCTTGAAACATCCATCCATCCATCCAGACGGAAACACGCGTGCACAAAAGCAAACAGACACACACACAAAAGCCCACGCACCTTTCATTAAACTGTGTTAGGGTGAACACCTGCCCACCGCTGAACAAGCAAATACACACCAAACACACACACAGCCTTCTTCCCCTCTGATTTCTTGCTAACAAGTTTAGACATTAGCTTTAAAACAAATATTGACTCATTATGATTATACGTTGTTCTAAACAAATAAGAAGACACGTGTTTAATAGTTTAATATATACGTTATTATTTCCAGATGACCAGGAAGTATCCAGATTATGTCTCTTTAAGGAAGGATGACACTGGATTATCAGCGATCAGAATACAAGGGCAGGACTGTGAGCATTGAAGCCTTTCAGTAGATCCGGAGTTTTCATTTCAAACTAAGTCATCCTGCTTTGGGGTGCAGCTTTTTATTGGCCAAACACACAAGAGTGTTATTGATCTTTTAATCTAAGACTTTACAAGGAAGCAAACAAGCTTACACCCTAAAGTATCCGACTTTTCCATTAATCTACCTTTTGGCTACTTGATTATTCTTCAATTTCCAGAGAAATCTGTGACATCTAAAGACGTTTCTTCCCACCAGGATTTACATGGAGATGACTACCACAGAAGCTGAAGCGAAGCAGAAAATACGTCCATTTAAAATGCAGGAACCAGTGAATTTTTGTCACTTATTTTATAATTTGCAAATGTCTTCAAAGGTTAATGGGTTGTAAAAATAGGGCTGATTCATTTTCAGTTGTGTTAATTATGCAAATACGTCTCAGCTCCTCCAACCAGCTCCGAGTTGGTGAAATACCTGCTCTGTTTTGGATTCTGCTTTGATTTAATGTGGCGTAACACGCATGTTTTTGTCTCTACAAGCCTTCCAGCAGCTGACCAGGCCAAACAAAAGACCTGAGATGAAGCCGTAACAGCAGAGAGAACAAGAAGCCCAGGTAGGACTGAATGAATACAGCTTCTTTCCCTCAAATCTCCATTTCCACACTCAAAGTGAATTTGATTTACTGCCTTTGCTTTTTTTTTTTTTTCTCCCCATCTCTCTCTCTCTCCCTTTCTTTTCTTGCCTTCAGCTGCTTTTGACACTCCTCTTCCTCTTCTCACTTAAAGACAGCCAGTCTCACCTGAAATTAAACACAAGACCAGGTGCCACTCTGATCCATCCATCTGCCCCCTCCCCGCCTGACTTCTATCTCTCTCTTTCGTCTTTCTTCTTTTCCATTGTTAGTGGAGACAAAAGAGTAGTAAGAGTGACTCGTTCTATCCCGAACTGAGAAATGCTTGAAAAAGAGAAAGCAGCTCTGAATGTTAATGACATCTTTCAGTTTTTTTTTTTTGTTTTTTTGCTTTCAGGTGTGCTTTTACTTAGACTCTCTCCCCTCAGTCCCATAATTGCTATCATGTTATTCCTTTTGTATCACCCTGGCCATGAGATGCCAAAGTTAATTATTCTTTGTCAGCGCAGGTGCAATTACATGACAATTACACCGCAGCTGGTGGCAGGGGTGGCAAGCAGATCGTGTCTGCGTGGGCGTGTATGGAGCTAATAAGATGGCTTTCGTTCGTTTTTCTTTTTTTTTTTTTTGCCTTCTTTGGTGAAGGAGAGGGGGAAGGGGAGCAGGGAAGGATTGGAAGAACACAAGAGGGTTTAGCTTGTTCCACATGGCTTAGAGGTAAGAGGTGGTGAGGAGGGGAGCCGCTACAGTGAAAAGCTCAGGCAGGGGAGAGGGCTTTAACATGGGCGATGGGCCCTGCTGATCCCATATCAGAGGTCAGGAAGGTCACGCTACAGTCACGCTAACAATGGGATTTCTTTTATCGCCGTCCTAATAGCAGTCCGCTTCTTTAAAACTGTCCTTATTCCCCTCAACAGTTCCCTCCTGTCTGTCATTTTAACAAACGTTCTGGTGTAAAAATTCAAATGGCAACAAATTTAAATTTGCAGCATCTGATAACGCAGCAATACAAGCTTCTTTTATTAACAGTTCAATCGCCGTGTCTGAAAAAATGCACATAAATATTTTAAACACCTGTATTAAATTTGCAACACGTCTTATTTTGTACCACTAAAACATCAAACTGAAACATTCCCTGTTTGCTATGACTGGAGACAAAGAAAATCCACTATTTTATATTTTTAAAAAAATCATTTGTTGAATATTAAACTGTTCAGACAACTTAATTAAGATATTTTTTCATTACAATCTCTGATCTTTTTCACCTCCTGAGTGCCGAGCTGTGTATTTTTTAATGTTTAAGTGCTATTTAATGCATGTAGAACATCATAAACATCAGATTTCAATTAAGTATTGTAAAAGGCATCTAAACTGAACAGAATAAAACATTATGTTGCAAAAAAATCAATGCTCTTATATAAAAATGCAGTTTCAGGAGGTCAATTCAATTCATTAAGAACTGCAGCTTCTAAAATATATTTAATTATTAAATTTGTCCTTTAATTTGGACATTTGTTTTGACTTTGCCCTCTGCTCTTAAAACTACAGTCTTGACCTGACAAACAGTCTGGAGTTTACTAAAAAAAAAAAGATGTGAATTTGAACAAAAATAGCTAAAAGGAAACAGGGGTAACGCCTTGTTAGTAAAAGAGGAAGCAGCAGCAGCAACTCCGGGAGCAAACTCTGTCTCAGTAATTCCTTGCCTTGTCGCTTTGTCTCTCATATAGACGGTTATTATAGAGACGCGGCTGTCATGTCATATTTAGCTCTGGAAATCTCATTTGGCAGCACACCTGCTGCCTGGCTGTGCTAATAAAGCTAGGTTTAACTTTGATTAGAATTCAGAGGGAGAGGTGGGGGAGGCAGAGGAGAAGAGAAACATCGAGGAGATGAAGAGCTGGAAAAGTCACTCCAGCAGCAAGCCTCATAGACGTCTCTCTCAACCCGTGACATGTAAGCAAGATGACTCATGCCTTAACTGGATGGATATGTCTGGATGCATCACATATGAAACATAAGAGGGAGAGCAGCCTCTGACCTTTACAGGCGCACATCAGCTAAAGGGTGAAGTCGAGCCCACGTGTCAAAACCGGTTTATAATCCGTGTATCCGCGTACGTCTGTGTTGTGTGTTCGGATGGTGCCAGTTATTCTGTTCTCTGGACTTGAAAAGACAACGACACACTTACCCCTGGTAGGGTCTTCTGCTCGTGCAATGCATTCTGGGCTTTCAGGGCAGATTCACGTGCACAATATGTGAGGAAGGCACATCCTGGGAGAAAGACAGGAGGAGAATCAGACACACAGAAAGATTTAGCATGCAATTAAATTAATATTCACACAAATCGATTGCAATTGTCAAGGCCGATTCGACTGTCAATTTTTTTTTTTAAGTCTGATCAGAAATTCTGATTTCATTCTAGGAACTCTGACTTAAAACATGAAAAACGTTTTTTTTTATAATTTCTGAAAGTATAAAAAAATAGTGTGTTCAATATAAACACCTTTTAAAAAGTACATTTTCTCCAAAATAATGCAGAGTTTTCTCTCTGTCACTGAAATCAACATATAAATATGTAAATATACGTATGAACTGATAAATAAAATGTAGGTAGAAATCGCAGTAAATCTGTTTTACACAACTTTTTTTGCTAGCTTAACTTAAATATGCTAGTCTCTCACTGGGAGTTTCCAAAATGTTTGGGTTTTTTTTTTTAGTTTGCAGGGATTCCCAGTTTCCCCTTTCATGCTGTTGTGTCGATGGAATTTTGAACGTGTTTTTTTTTTTTAAATCAGACAAACAGTCTCTTGAAAACCCTCACAGAGTTTGTATGTGTCTTAAACTCATCTCAAACACAGTTTAGTTTCCATGTGTGAGAAAAAGCAGGAAATGTGAGACAACTTCTGGACAAGTTAAATAAATAAATAAGATACTTTGACTAAGTTACGACAAGATAATTTGCATGACGGTAGCAACTTGTTTGTAATTATTTAAAGGTCCTATATCATGCAAAATCAACTTTTTGGAGCTTTTAACCATGTTGTGATGATATATCCTTGTTTAAATATAAAAAAACACCTGCTGCTGCATTCTCTCCTGGAAAATGACTGAGTGTAACGTAGTGATGTAACAATGTTACACCAGGACCTGCCCGGCGTGTCCACGCTGCCCCTGCAGTTTAAACACACACCCCGAGGTGCAAGAGTCTGAAGCAAGACACTAAGCACCACCATTTGTAGTATTTTACTTTCTAAAAACGTCTTGGTAAAAATGTGCATTTGGTTGCGAGTGTTACAGGAATTTATTCACCGTTTTATTCAGGCAGCTCGAGGGGCAGCACTCGTGAGCTGGGGTATTTGAGGTAAACCGAGTGTTTTACTTCCTGGTCTGAGAATAACTTGAGAATATAAGTTATATTTTGGGACAAATGAAGACTATATAACAGCAAAGATAAGATTTTATCAATATGTGTCTATCAGATGTTGAAAGCTGTAAAATAGCAGGATACAGGACCTTTAATACCCAGGATGACCCGACCACTCATGGAACTTCTCGCAAAAGTTTATGCCACATTTCGAATGACTCCAACTGACTTGTAATTTTCCAACAAGTTGTCAACCAGAGCAGTAAGATGAGCACACTTCAGACAAACCTCCACGTCTTTGTTTAAAGCTTGTATCAAACTGGGCTGCAAGTGCAGGTGCAAAGATTGCAGGATTATCATGAGAAAGCGCACAGATTTTCAGCCGTCTCGCTGAAGTGGTGCATAAAAAACACATCTGCAACCTTTTGTGTTTATGGCAGATCACATGGGGCATGAATGCAAACAAATTGTAGCAGTTATGCAAATGTTGTCTCAACTGTGTCTCAGATTGTTCCCAAATGTCTCGTGATTCATGAAAACTAAATTAAGAAGCAAGCTTCAGACACGCACGATGACTCTGCGACTAATCAGAGAGCACATTGGAGTTGTGAGTTTTTAGACTGGAAATCACGCTGCGTGTAAGTGAGTGACTCACGCAAGGAAATTAAGAAACTGTGAATGTTTCTAAACATTTTGGAAACTCCCTCACGAATGTCATTCGCAACTTGCAGCTGAGTTGGACTTTTTTTCACACCAAAGACCTGCTGTTACTTGCACAAATTAACTGCTTTGCTATGGTACGTTCATGTTTTTGTAAAAAAAAAAAAAAAAAAAGCCAATTCCATCCATTTTCCAAGCACATTCAGAGTCAGAATCAGCTCAAAATTCACCACAAATACCAAAAAATAATATACAAAACAAGATAGAGCTTCATTACATCTTGGCTCAAAAGTCAAAATCATAACATCTGGACACACAAGAAGATATTATAATCGCTCTGTCCCAGGCAAATGTATGCAGTCCCACATAATAGAAAAAAGCCTTCGTTAACCTTTAAGGCTCCGTGGCATCATGAATATGTAAATATATGCAGAATAGGTGTTATAGGTGTTAGAAGGGATGATACCACCTGGCCCCAAACGTCTCGATTTTTAAAAGCCTTTTGTTTTCCGCGCTCAGATTTGCATTGGAAATGACAGCGAGGATCATTGTTGGGCTTAGATCGCTTCCCTGGCCTCAGTCCATCTGTCAGATGAGATTTGTGGAGTTTTCTTGTAAAATATGAGGAGACTGCTCCCTATATGTGACGATGAGGAGTTTTCAAAGTCAAATCCATTTCCTGTCTAATAAAATCCAAAAGATATTTCTGAATTCAAGTCTGAAATTTTTTATTCTAATCCTTTTTTTTTTATGAAATAAAGATTTTATGGAATTTTTTTGGGTGTGGTTGGATTTTTAATGGAACAATTTAAAGTGAACACTCATCATCAGAGGCAACTTACAAGATTTAATGTGTGTTGAGCAAATATCCACAGTTAATGATTATCTGTAATAAAATGGATTAAGGTTAATGTGATTTGGCGTTTGATGTCAAAATTGGTGCTACTTCTCTTCTTCTCATTCAGGAAACTAAATTAAAATGTCTAATGATGAAAAAGCAATTTTGTATTGTTTGTTTACATGAGTTTATGTCTTTGATCAGGTTCTGTAAAAGACCTTTTCTTTTACATAAAAAACAAGATTTAAAATGCTGAATCAGCTGGATCAGACTCTCTTTAGATCAATAAGACATCGGGTGTTTGGTCTCATGTGGGTCATCATAGATGTTCAATAGGGGCAACAGCTCAATGAGAAGCTGTTTAACACAAATCATATTTACTGGAAATCCATTTCCAAATGGAAATTATGGATGGAAAACTTGTTTGATCTCATTCGTTCTCACCACTTTCCATGCACAGCCTCCTACTTACCTTTGTGCATCCCCGTGTATTTGTCCTTTATCACCGTCAACTCGTAGATCTTGCCAAACTGCTCAAAGATGGGCTTCAGGTCCTTCTCCTCCAGGTTTCGGGGTATTTGCCCGATGAAGAGCTTGATGGCGTCAGGCTCCTTCATTGAGAAGTCTGAAGAGAAAATAACACATCCAAATAGAGTGGAGGCAATCAAGAGCCTGCAGGCTTAAATTCACACCAAACAGGAGGTGCAAACAGGAGGCTGGGGATGGAGGTGCAGATGGGAGCACTCATTTGGAATGGCTGGCTACTTATAACTGTGATGTGGCAGACTTTGACCACTCAATACACGTATTTCACTATAAAACACAACAATTTGATTGATATTTTTTCTATATTTCCACCCAAAATTCAAATACATAATCTAAAATCACCATGAAGTTAGTGTTATTTGCTCTGATGCATTAGAAAATCTACAATAACTGTAGTTTCTACACGAATAGTGGCATGGTGGAGTGGAGACGTCACACAAAATAAATAAATAAATAACGTTTCAACAAGTCAAATCGCAAATTTGATTAAAATAATATACACCAATTTACATATTTTAATCATAAAAATGACAAAGACCTGCATTTTTTTGCCCTTTGTTGGAGATTAAGGAGGGACTAACGCGAGTCAGACATATCAAACAGTCTTTGTTTAATGCTGATTTTTTTTTCTTTTATTTCTCTTTTATTTTGATGAATTCGAGCCAGAATTGAGCTCTAAGAGCAACATGACAGTGTGTCAGTCATCACAGCTGGAGACTTGCGCTCTCTTTGTCAAGACGTCGTGACAATAACAATGAACATGGACACGATTTCACACGTGTGTAAAAACACACACACACACAAACACACAAAACAAAGCGTTATAATCATACCTGCGATGCTGGTCGTGTTTTTTTTTTTTAAAAAAAAGAATCGATGCGTTCAGTGGATTCCTGTCTTCTTCTTCCCTCCGCTGTTATTTCTTGTTAAAGCTCAGTTCATGTGTCTGTCGGAGCGTCTCTGAATCCTGTAACAAGTTAGGCCTGCACGTCCCCTAAAACAACACTACTCACATCCAGCCACGGTCCTTCAGTCGGCATGAGCGTCTTTTCGTGGATCTGCTCCTCGGTTTTTTTCCTCTACTCTTTTCTGACTGATGCTCCTTGTTTTTTTTTTTATGTGTATAAAAAATAAACACGGAGAGTCTTGTGACAGATGAATATTTAGACTTCCTTCAGCGGACCGTAGGGAATAAGCAGTCTGTCCTCTTCTCTGCTCTCCCTCTGTGTGTTTGTGTGTGTATGTGTGTGTGTGAGTGTGTGTGTACTCCTTTGACGTCGTAAGCCGGTGTCTCCCCCCCTGTCCATCTCAGAACCATCCCTCCCCCGGGCTGTTTGAGCCGTGATGTCTGCAGCCAGGGACTGTCCCTAAATTACACTCTTTAAAAAATCCGTAAAGAAGGGTCACAGTAACCACTGTAAAAAAAAATCTTTTTTTTCATTATTTCTTTTTACAGGTGTTTTACGAGTGTTTTTAAGTTTCCTTAATCTTCATGTAATTTTACTGGTGATTTTCTGCAGAGACATGATCCAGGTTGTTTACACACAAGATGAGGCAGAAAAAAACTTACCTGCTCATCAGATTTAAAATACGCATTCCATGAAACATACTCTTCATTTTATTTTCATTATTTCACATATGACAGTATCAATATATGTATTTTTAATTAGTTTTGACATCTCTGATGTGGCTTTTTAATGTGATTTCTGCTACCTAATTAAGACTTTAATGCTAAAAGAACAAAAACATCCCGGCACACACTACAATACATGTGTCAGTAAAAAAAAAAAAAAGTACGTGATTACTACTTTTTAAAACATTATCCCTTTTTGAAAACTTTATAAAGAGAAAATAATGAATAATATCATCAAACTGCTGAGATTTTTGCATAAAGTATCTATTTTGTTGTTTTATCATTAAGAAATACGGCATAAAACAGGATGTATTTATGTTTTTTTTTTCAGTCATACTTTTTCTTGTGTTCTACATTTGCAAGATTATGTCATTTAAAAAACATAAAATTACAAAAATTCAAAGCAGGATTTTAATAAAGATTGTTCAAAAAGTAGGCTGCACAGTGGTGCAGCATGGTAGAGCTGTTGCCTTGAAATGAAAAGGTCCAGGGTTCAAAATTAGGCTGTGACCTTTCAGGTTGCATGTTCTCCCAGTGCATGTGTTGGTTTTCTCCAGGGACTTCCCACAGGCCAAAAATATGTATGAGGTTAAATGTGAGTGGTTGTTAATTTCTATGTGTCTCTGATGGACTGGTGACCTGTCCAGGTGTGACCCCGCCTTTCACCCAATGACCAGCTCCCCTGAACAAGAACAAGTAGGTACAGAAAACGACTGACTGTTCAAAAAGGATGGATTTTTTAAAAATCATAATGTAATTTTATATCTTTTATTTTTCCAGTTTATTCTCAATTCTTTGTGTCACACACATTTTCTCCATCACTGTATGATTTCTTGATGCTATTCGCAGATTTGTTTAATTCCCGATTACAATGATTTTTTCCCAATTATTTTTATTGTAAGGGGAAAAAAACGTGGATGGAGTTTTTTTTTTTTTTTTTTCATTTTTTATCCGAGCAATAAAAAGATGACGGTCCCTGACATCAGCGCTTCAAATCCGCCTTTTGTTCTCTCCATGGAACTGGCCGTGGTCCTGAAATGCATCTTCTCACCTCGTGTCCTGCTGTCAAGGACGAAATCAAAGCTTTCAGAGCGGGGTTGAAATATAAAAAATACAATTGTCAATACTGTCATTTGACACGATGCACGAGAACATTCACGCCCTCTCTGAGATTTCGGCAGCATGTAAACAATGAACCCACATGACAGCAGGCTGCACACACCCGACATGCGCACACGCTGCCACTTCAAAGGAGTCACGATCTGGATGTTTTCAGCTTCAGCAGCAATATGGTGGAGATTATTTTAAACAAACCTCTGGGCACAAATCCGTGGAACCATCATTAGATCTTTTATTTCTAACGTGAATATTTCTTTTCGGATTGTCTCCGAGGTTAAAACCACAACTGCAGCCAATCCCAGATGTGATAAATATTCTTCTTCTGTGTGTGTCGATCATTTGATCGTATTCAGAAACGTGATTTGTGTCTTATTCATGATGGGCGGCAGTTTGTAACCAACAACGACATCTGGTGACGACCTACAAACACATATGATGACGCCAGAGGGCGTGTTAATATTCATATCAGAAAAACAGATGCTGCCTGTGGATTTAACCGTGTTTCATTGCTTTTACCAGTGAAAGCTCAAATCTACTCTGCAAATTCAACATTAAATCTCTGGTAAAAGCAGGAATTTATATTAAAACACGGATTAAATGTGAAACGTTATTTTTTCTTAATCGCACCCAGAGGCATGCAATAAGTACATGGTTAATAAATTTACCAATAATACCTTTATTTATAATTATTTAAAGTAAAAAAAAATTAACTACTGACCAGTTTAAATAAAAAAAACGTACCATGTTTGAATACAGGCCTATTTCATGAAACACATTGACTGTTTTTAGCTCTTTAGTTTAATGTAACTGAAAATCAATAAATTTTGATTTTTAATCAATAAATTTATGAAGTATTTGTGACTTTCTTTACCTTGTACCAGAACAAGTAATCTTACAAAATAAATTCAAAGCTGTAAGATGTTTCAAATAAGTCAGTTATTTATAACTTTATATTATAACTATATATTAGATTTATTTTTGGTTTGAAGGTTTATCCACATTCCCTAAATTAAATTAAGATCCACCTGAAATTATCTAAATCTGTTGGTTGTAAATTCCATCTCATGACATTTGAGCCACATTTGACTCATACAACAGCAGCCATAACTCAAGTTTGGCACAGTTATTAGCCTTTAGGCTACATCTGGCCCACATAACAGTGGCCAGAATTATAACTCCACCATAGGCAGTAAAGATGATCTCCAGCTGTTTCGGTTTCCTGACAACAAATGGCCTCTTCAGCTAATGTGCCCAAGAATTGTATCATATTTTTACAACTTGAAGCCCGAAACAAGGATTCTGTTTTTTTTTTTTTAGTCTTGGAATTAAGAATGAAACTAAATTTTGCAGGTGACTGAAAAGTAACATGAATGAGATGTTTTTCACATGGAGGTCAGGTGCACAGAGAGTTTGGTGGTGGGAAAAGACAGTGCATATGTGTGCTAATCGCCAGCGCCATGTTTTGTCATGTTTTGCCAGAGATGGAGCTTCATCCTAATCTATGAGGGAGCTGCTTTAGTCTGTCGTATAGTGAAGGAGCCGAGCTGAAAGGCAAAAGCTCCTAATTTACTGGTTCTGACTCTCACCTGGTCATGAGATCTGGATCCTGACAGAAACAACCAGATCCTGCGGATACAAGCAGCGGAAATGAGCTTCTTCTAGGCTCAGCCAGATGAGGTGAAGAGCTCCATCATCCAGAGGGAGCTTGAAGTAGAGCTGCTGCTCATCTGTATCGTGAGGAATCAGCAGAAGTGTTTCAGGAATCTGATCAGCACGCTTCCTGGTCACCTCTCGAGGTTATCTGGGAGGGGCATGTCCATAGGAGTGGCACATGAACCCTCTAGGCCTCCTCTTCCAATTAGACTGACCCCCCCTCCCCCCAGGCTGAGATAGTCAACTTTAAATATAATGATTAATGAACAGGAACAGAATAGATTCTGATTTCATGCTTTTTGGTGCCACTTAAAAGTCCTGTTTCCTACTTTCAACATCTTGGATAGACACATATATGATCAAATCTTACCTCTGGTGTTATGTAGTCTTCATTTATCCTGAAATATAACTTGAGTTATATTGATGGATTTTGCTGTAGTGTCTTGCTTCGGACTCTCACAGCTCGGGGTGTGTGTGTTTCATCTGCAGGGGCAGCGCGGACACACTGGGCAGCTCCTGGTGTAACATTGTTACATCACTATGTTACAGTTAGTAATTTTCCAGGAGAGTGCAGCAGCTGCTCAGAGCAGAGAGATTACTGAGAAATGCCTGTATTAAACCAAAAACCACTCTGGGGCGGGGAGGATAAGGCAATAGCATCACAACTAAAAGGTCCAAAAAGTTGATTTTGCATGATATAGGACCTTTAAATTATGATAAACAGTCTATTATTTGGTGAAAACTACATTTTTTTAAGGTCATGGGGTTATTTACATGCACCATCCTTTTCCATATCTGTGCCCCTGCCCCCAGCAAAGATTTTCTAGACCCCCAGGCAGTCCCAGAATTTAAGCGAATGGATCAAAAGTTGTTTCTAACATGAAATATATTAAGTATTTAATACAAACATAATAATCATTCAAATCTGATTGAAAATCTCTGGATAACAAGAAAACGCTTTATTTAATTTCCTAAAACACACAGAGACCCCAATTTATAAACCTTCCTGCTTTTCGTCCAACTCTCCTGATGGATTTTCCTCTCACACATCACTTCAACATTTCTCTTCCTCAAAGTCAGTCTGTATATCGATTGTTTTGACTCCCCGCCGGTGACACTTCCTGTGGTTTCTGAAGTATTAGAACCTGCGAGCTTACTCAGCTGCTGTGGCGCACAGAATTCATAACAGACCGTGAAGAGCCATCACCAGGAGCGGCGCAGGATTCAAAGAGCCACCACTTCCATCATCATCAGACTCACACGTGGGAGAACCTCTCCATCACATCAGACACATCAAAGCGGCTCCGGATCCCTGAGGATGAGAGCAGAAGGGAGGAGGAAGGTGGCAACGTTAAAATTCAAGGAAACCTGATTTGTGCAAGTGGAACCTGCCGCGAGCGTCACTTCTTATGCAAGAAGTGCACGCGACTAATCGTTTAAAAAAAAAAAAAAAACCCTTGTGATTAATTTTTCAGTGATTTGTCAGCTGTTTTAGAATAATTAGTCCCGATAGGCGAGTTGATCTTGTAAAAATGCGGATGACATTTGCTGACATCTGGCGACGGCTGCTTCAATTTACAACCACATTTAAACCGTTTTTTTAACTGATCCTTACAATTTACTGCACACGAACTAAGATTACACAGAAACTTTCATCACCTCTATTTAAAACCCAACTAATCTGACGCAGATTTAACGGATAAAATCTGAAGATTTTCTACGTTTCTTCCGTTTTTTTATGCAGCTTCGCAATGAAAAGCTTATTTTTTTTAACAGCGCAACAGGTTCTTAGACTAATTGGATTAATTTAACGGTTTAATTTTTGCTGAATGGAAATGATATTATGGATATCTAATCCTTTCAATGCGATCGCATAGATCTTTCCGATCCTGGACTGGATTCAAATAGAATTTTTTTTTAAAAGTTAACTTTTTAAGACTTAAGAAAACCAAAAAAATCTGATCAACTCATCGGGGACTGGATGTTAATACTCTTCAAACTAAAATGTCAAATATGTTTATGATCCAGGATCATTTAAGATACTTTGATCCAAATAGATACAGCAGATCAAGGTCAATAATAAACTGCTGCCTTCTAGTTCATAAATAATTATAAAATTATACCAGTAAGACAAAACACAGTTAAAGTTTGAATTTAAATGTTTTATAGACAAATTAAAAACGACTTTCTGCTGTAAATAGTTGCAATAAAATCCAAATTAGAAAAACTGAAAAGTGTGTTGACTAAGCAGCAACAGTAACCAAATAAATGTAGCAGTAAATTTTATAATCATACTTTCTTGTATAAAGACTGAAATCGAGAGCAACACAGTTTTTTTTTTTAACATAAAATAGTAACAAATTTGAACCTTGAACTAGATATTATTGTTAAAATGCTGAAATTTAAAAGTTCTCTTTGTAGCTTCAGTGTTTGAAGATTTCTAACAGAGTCTAGCAGAACACTCAGGAAAGTCATTCATCAGCTCGAAGCTCAAATAAATAGAAATAAAAACAACAACACAAATTGACAACTGAGAATTTTATTAGTCAGAACAAAGACAGAAACCCGAGGACGAATATCTTCATCTCCGCTGGACATGTACTCTTCAACGATGACGATGGAGACTGGACAAAAAAAAAAAAGGTTTTTCTAGACTTGCGGCGTTCTTCTTTCCTTAACGAGACGTAAAACTTTCACTGAAGACGGATTTGATTTGAAAGAATCGCTCCACAAACAGGACATTCCGGGTTGGAACAATGAAAAAAAAAAAAAACGATTTTACTAAATATATTATTGTAAAAGCAACATTTTCTTTAACACACACTGAAAATTGGGATTTCAACCGATACTTTTAAATCCACGATGTAGAAGAGAAGCAGTCAAAACTGCTCGACGTGGAACTGGATTACAGAACAAACACTGCAGCGTCTACATTCGCTTTAAATTTGGCGCCAAAATCTCTATTTTCAAACTAAATTGGTGAGAAAACAAAAAGTGTGAGAGTTTATTTGAGCACATGCACACTCTACGTACTCTTTGTTAAACCGATGCTCCGTTACATATTTAATATTTAATGCATCACAGTGGAGCAAATAACACAAAAAGTGAATAATATATATCCACCTCTTATTTTCTTGAATCTTCAGTCTTCGTTCTTCAGCTCAGAACCTCCGTGTTCTTTATGCCGTCTCCCCTCGGAACCTCTCAGCTTCGTCTGGTAGTTTCTTCTTCAGTAGAACTGTCCTCCACCCAAACATCTGACCTTTTCGGGGGCTTCTGGGGGGGCTACACTTTGTCTCGATGTGATCCGCCCCCTCATCATGACACAGGGAATCAGAGAATGTCCTGTCAGTACCTCGGTGGTAAAAAGGGTCTTTTTGGGAGAAACATCGGACCACCCCCTCTTGGACCGGGACGCTTGCCTCTTAACCTCGGGTCTGGTCCATGAAACCGAGGGAAAGGTGGACGAGGTGGTCCTCTGGGGTGTGGGTGGAGTGCTGGGTGGGGGGGCCGATGTGGAGGCCTCAGACCGGGATGGTGGATTTGATGAGGCGGCGGTGGTCGTCGTGGTGCATAGGGGGGAGGATGAGGGGGGCTGTGTCGCTGATAGTCACGAGCAAAGTAATGCTCTCCTGGAGGTGACAGCGGGGGAGTCAGGTGGCCTCGGACTCTTGGGTAAGAGCGTGGGGGGCTACCTGGTCTGAAATATACATCATCAGGGGGGTAGTAAGGATCCTCGTGGAAGAACGGAGCGTCACGCTGTCTGAAATCATCGTGGTAATGCTCGAGGTCTTCCTGGTAATGCAGGTTGTCAGAGGGAGGGTGTAAATCTTCAGGGTGTCGTGGGTGATGAGGGTCATAATATGGATCATCTAGCTCCAAGGCCGACTTGTGCTGATGATCATGAACCACCATCCCGCTGATGATGCCGTCACCTCTGTTCCCAACCACCCCCCGTGTGTCTGAGCTGGAAGTACGCTCCTGTTCAGGGTGATTCATCAAAGAGCTGGCTGAGGACGACAGGGCATCAAAAGCAGGAGGTGGCGGTAGCTTCGGGACAGGAGGAAGGGTGCCTTGAAAGAAAGAGACAGGAGTGACGCCCTGCTGGGAGACAAACTCTTGAGACTCATGGGTTTGCTCTGTTTGGTATGGATAAAGTCCTGATGTTTTGTTTTCTCCAGCCCCTCCAGGCACTAACACATTGTAGCCACCGGGTTGCTGGGAGCCCCCCTCTGGGTAACAATCACCAAACCAACGTTGCTCATTTGTCCCTTTAAAGCCTTCAACTGCCTGTGTGCTGCCAGCACCGCCTGCAGCTCTGTCTCCAGTCACAGCCCCAACTGTCTGCACAGAAAGCTGCTGATGATGTGCAACAGGTGCAGGAATCCCCCTATCTCGTACATTCTGTTCACTGTATGGAAAGGACTGGAAGACCTGCCCGTTCTGAGCCACACCTGGACGTGACTGAGCCTGATGCAGTGGATTGTTGAGGTTCTGCTGTGAGTTATTCTCAAACACAACTGAAGCAGTTTTGGTAGCTTCACCAACAGCTGACTGGTTTATATTCAAAGCGAATGGCGCAGTCACTGCTTTGTCCATGATCTCGTCTTGAGTTGGAGTGCCTCCGCCCTCGTCCCTAACCGGAGTCCCATCACGATTATCTCTGCCCGTTACTGGACTGAACTGACCCCCTCCCACAGCTGGGCTTGCTGGAAAACTTGCATCAAATGAACTGAAGATTGGGTTTCCCTGCAGAAAGTTGTGGATTTTAGACTCTAAACTTCTTGAGGAAAAGGAAGGTTCTGCTTTTGTAGTTAAATCCATATCTCTGTGAAGAGCTTGGACCAGAGCAGAGGCTTTGTTGGCGGTTTCAGGTGCTGCTTGAGCGCACAAACTCTGCTGCATAGCAGAGGCTGAAGAGGGCACCTGTGCTACAAAGGATGGAGACGTGCTCTGAGAGGGAACCATGGATGATAATGTTGTTGAAGGAGAAGGGGTGCTCTTGTCTGCAGCGGGGGGGTCTGGGGCAACATTTGGTGACAGGAGAGAAGTGATATCTAAATATAGAATGAAGAATAGACACATTCAATACACAATCTATTAAAAAATATGCTTTCAATTTGATAAAAGCTTCTTCTCACCCTTCAGACTACTTTGACTCTGGACTTTGGACAGAGCACTGAGGAGGTCTGCAGGACTCACATCCACCTTGGAGAGGAGGTTAACTAAAGAACTGGCATCCTGTGGACCAAAAGGAGCAGCCGGTTTGGGTCTCAGAGAGGAACTAACAGGCTCAGCTGTAAGAGGCGCCTCCATCACAGCTCCTGCAACACAGAACCAGAACATTATTCATCCTGCTGGTTTACACCAAGACAGGTACCAGCTACCAGAACTCACCTGTGTTTTTAACAACTGGGTCAATACTGTTGAGGATGGAGCCTATTCTATTCATGTCTACAGCTTCCATGGCGGCCTCAGAAATGGATGCAGGAACAACTGGAGGAACAGCTGCAGGAGGTGTGACCAGAGGGACAGCTAGCTCTGTCGCTGCCGATGGCTCACTTTTTGCAGGAATTGGAGTGGACACCTCTGGGAGTTGGACGTTTTTGATCTGATTCTCGACTGAAACAGTAACAGTGAAAGCAGTGAGGTGAAAGTTCTGATACAGATAAGCTACACTGTTCATTTGTCTGTGTTTATCAGCAACAGCCTGCAAAAGACCTGGAAACTACAACCCTGAAGCCACAAAGAAATCCGTCGCTCCACAGCTCACCTATGATCCCATTGTTGTCCATTTCCTCATCCGATAGCTCCATGTCCTCCACTTCACGATTGTCATTCTCCCCAAGAACATCTGTCTGACTGGGGGATCCTCCCGGTGAGGATAGAGGACTCGGGGCTGGTGGCTCTGCATCATCCTCCATAGCCAAACCATCGAGTTCTGGATCAGGGTGGGCCAATTCTAAACCGTGAAAGGGGGACTCCGAGCCTGTCGGGGAGGGTGCATCTGCAGAAGGCGAGGGGATGGGCGAGTCGTCCAGGTCTGGTAAAGAGGCTTTCAGGGCATCCAGCTTGCGTTTGAGGTGAGAGACTCGGTTTGCAAAGGTTTGATAAGCCTGGAGAGAAGACACACAGATCCACGTCTTTTATTTACATACTGTGCATCTCTTTTCACAGAGTGACAGAACTGGACTCAAAATGTCAACAGCAGGTCAAGGGAAGGTTTTATTTTAAACATCTTCATTTTGTCTTTTTTGTATCAGACGGTTGTTAACGTTGAAAACAAACACTGTAAATAAAGATAGACTTCTTATTGGGGATTTTAGAGCCAGAGTCAGTGCAGTAGAGGCGTAACGGCACAGCGAGACTGTAGCCCCGCCTACACTTCTGCACACAATCTACAGATATTGTAGAAATAAACATCTAAACATCCAACAGACAAATAAAAGAAGGATTAACAGGAGTCAAAATTTGAAAATTAGAAATTAACGGAGGTGTATTTTGGGTTTTTTTACTCAGAAAAATGTTGCATTTATCCCCATGGCGGGGGCGGGACTTACTGGAGGCTGCTCGTCTAGTTTATTCCAGTGTCCAGTTTATCATATATTCAACAGCTGTTAATTGTGGAGGAGTTTTATTAGTTTTAGATGAAAAACGTCACTTTAAATGGGCTCTGCAAAGCGCTTCTTTGATTGTATCTCATAAGGGTAAATAAAATTTGCTGACTGGTACCTACATTTGCAACAATCTTGACTTCTTTGTACTGCATTTCATAGAAGATATCCGCGTTGCCGAGTGCATCCATGAGTGGAGGGCCTGTTTTACTTTGTTTCTCAAAGAACTTGACAAACTCCTGCAGCTGGGCACTTCCTTCTTCAAAATCCTTGGAGAACTTCTTTCCTCCTGCTTTATCTGTAGGAGTCCAGGATATGAGCATGAGTTAAGAAACACTGAAATAAAGAAACCAAGTTAGACGGTACAACAGTAAGAGGATGACCTAGATAAGCACCTTTGAGTTTCTTGAGCGCCTCAGAACTAAAGATGTCGACCCTCATAGCAGCCAGCTGTTTTTCTCGGAGATCAACCTCCTCTAGAGATTTCTTGTACTTGGATAGCTGGTCTATTAGCGCCTGAGGCTAAAAGCAGAAGGAGGGTTCATTCGGCGCTGCATTTGAGTTAAAAGACACAAAGATCTACTGTACTTATTAAATGTCAGAATAACAAATGAGTCGGTCTTACCACAAACTCAGCAACAACCTTGGAGCGCAGCTCAGCTTTAGACTCAACTGGAGCTTCAACAACAGAAGAATTCAAACGTCACTTTAAACAACAACAATAAACAGGAAAGGAGTTTGTAGCATTTATTTTTGCATCATACCAGAACAAAAGAACTGAAAAGAGGCTCAAGTCGAACATTAAACCCTGAATAAAAACGTAAAACTAACGAGCGGCAACAGGAATAAAAATGACACTCACTTTTTTGCTCCACGGGTGTATCAGGAGGAGACTCCTCTTTGGTTAACGTGTTCCTAAGCTCAGTAATAAGTGCACCTGAATACACGTCCCTCTCCTCCCAGATGGACAGAATCCTCTCCACTGATTTAATCACCTTGGGATCGCCCTCTTGACTGTAAGAAAAAACAGAGTTAAAAACATTATAGATGCATGATCTTTCTTTATGCATGCGTGAGAAATGCTTATGAATAATGCACATTTCACTGTGGAGATGTTTAGGGAGAGTCTGCAGGCAGTTCGGTCTAAACTGAGCTCACAGTTGCTGTTCAGACGCACAGCAGGTGATTTTATAGAAAAAGTCTTCGTATTCTATGAAATATGCAGGAGCAGATGCAAGAGAGTGTCTGTCTTATCAGGAGCCGTAACAGGAAGTAAAAAGCATGTGGAACGTTATTAGCAAAGTAAATCTGGATCTTGCCCTGTGTCAGACCAAAACTGCTCACCTGACCAGCGAGAAAGCGTCTGGCAGCACGTCGGCGAACGCCGTACGATAAACGATGGCATTTTTTCTTTTGCAGTTCTGGATGACATCGTTAGCGAGGTACAACAAGTTGAGCCTGTGTGGAGCGTTAGCTGCGGAACAGACAAAAAAACGGCATGTTTGATTGATTGGACAGATGTTCTACCGATGTTACACAATGTGCAAATAACCAGAGGCAAACTAACAATTTCATCAAAGCCAAAAGTTTTCTGATCGGTTATTTCTATTTAACTTATAAAAGTGACAAACATTCCTCAAATCTATCCCCATCGATTTAAAATAATCCAATTAAATAAAACAAGTCTGGCCAGAGGCAGATTGAATAATGACTCATTAAAAAAACAATAACTGAGACAGACGTAGAATCACTAAGAGAAAAAGCAAAGCAAGCAAAATATTAAATAATAATAACAGGAATAAACAGACTAAATATTAAAATCATCCATTAAAACATTTCAAAGTGTCTCTTCAGCTAACAGAAACCTCAGCACACATTTTGCTTTGCGATCGACTTACAATAATTACATTTTTATAGTTTTTTTGTATTAATTTTTTTTCTTCACTGAACTCATCCTGTCAGGCTGTAAAAATACTATAGAGCATATAGTCAAATTACATTCCTGAAGAGATTTTATTTTAACCCTGTGTAGAAGATACAACGACCGTCAGCACGTTTTAATCCTTCACTATCAACCACATCATCGACTCCCCGTACCTGATATCTGTACTGCAGAACAACCGACAGGTTCATGTATCACAGAATGCTTTAATTCCTCCTGCACGCATCAGTATCATTTTTATTTCAGACATTTATCAGATCACCAACATTCAAAACTACCTCCGTTTAAACACACAAGATCCCACTCAGACTTCAAGAGTGTATAAATCCAAATGTCACAAAACCAGCTAATCAAGTCAGCAATGTGCAGACAACAGGTTTCTAAATAAACTAAATAATAAACCAGCTGCAATAACGAAACTCACAAGTTTGATTTTAGAATGTTTTTAGAAAAGACACATTAAATCTGACAAATAAATAATAACTTTATTACTTCTTCATTATTATTATTCTTAGTGGTTCAGTTTGTTGTCATGTTGAATTTTGTGTTTAGAATTTTTCACTTTGTAAAATTGCCAAATTACCATTAAAATCAGAATTTTTACACATTGTTTCAAAGTCCTAAACAAACCTGAAAAAGTAGTTTATTGTTGTGTGACACATTCAATTTACCAGGTGGGTTTTTTAAATTCTTGAATTTCTTTTAATGTGAAAGAGGAGAGAGAGAAAAACCTTTTTAAAAAAAATTGTCCAGAATAAGAATCTGTACAACCCTGAATATGCAGTGCCAAAATAACTGTTTCTAATTTATCAAAATATACAGTCGCTACAAGAGAGGATCAAGAGTTCAAGATTTGTGTTGATTTTTTTGCACATTCTAATAAAATATCTGTCAAATGAGAAAAAATATTATACATCATGACTAGAGCAAAATTCTTTATAATCGAATAATAAAATAACACAGCAGCCCAGTATTTACTTTTGTTGAATGTAAATGATCGTTCATATGTTTCACATGTCCAGTTATTTTAAGCATTACTAAAAATGTTCATTTAAGTTCAGAAAATGTGTCATAATCTTTGTCAAAAGGAGAAAAACATATCAGAAACATATTTCACGCATGCTCCACCTTCACCATCATTACAAATATTTACAGAGAGAAATAGAAACTTATTTCTGCCTACCCCAAACCTAAAATACACCCTTAATCCAATCCAAGCCAAAGTACAATTAATAAGAAGAAAAACACAGTAAAAATTAAATAACACAAGTTCTTGTTGTGACAAACGATAATCCCTTCTGTGACACTGTTACTGCCATTCTAGGATGAAACTATTGTTCTTCATATTTGAATGTATTTATAATTAGTTTTTATATGTTATTTTAGATCATCAGATACACTGTTCTATAACTTAACCCCTGATATTGAAATGCACATACAAGGTAAATAAAAACAAAAAATTATTGTCATATCCAGGCCACGACTTCTAAAAATCAGGACAGAGAAAACTCACCTGAAAACAACTGGGACAAGAATCAGCTGCTGAGGATCAAAATAAAAAACCTCTGAAAGACGTTCAGACATCAACCAGACAGATGTTCCCCAACATCCAAAATGTTTTAATTCTGACCTCAGTTTACCAAAAAAAAAAAAAAATCTAAAGACCATCTTATCTAATAGTCTGTGTCTTCTACATAACCTGTTCATTCCAATTATAAATATCGTTTAAGCGGGTTGTACTTACATTTCTTCAAACACTTCACCCAGTGTCGCACAATGAGGCTGTGGTACTTCTTGTTGTCTATGCACCACGATGACAGTCCTTGAATGGAGTCCATAGTGTTCGTCACACTTCGAAACCTTTTGTCTAGTGTTGGCTCCAGAGATGCGCCAGAAGCTGCTCCGGTTCCCGCTGCCATATTCACAGGAGTTTGTGCCGCACTCTCTCATTCCAAAAATCAACTTATCTAGCTAGCACTTAGCTTAGCATGCTAACTTCACCACCGCTTTCAACTGCCGCTCGGCTTCCGCTGGGATTGTAAATTTATACCGGAATAAACTTTAGTTACGCCTTTTCCAGTCACTGATGTGGTGTTAGAAATTGTTCAACAGGAGATTATATATCCAGTATAATCGTTAGTATCATTTCCCACTTACAGTTAAAACTTAGCGCCCCACGACATCCTGGTGCGGATAAACACTTCCCACAATCACGACGTTGTTACGATGCTGGCGCCACCTAGTGGACTGGAATGTAATCTCAAAAATCCATGTGTGGTGAAAGGTTCATCAGAATCAGGCCTAGCATGTTACACACAATGAATTTGGTTCTACGTAGTTCACTTTTTACTTGTACTTGTAGACAGATGAAGATAAATAGACAGTGTTAGATATAAAACACACACTAGACATTAGCAGCATTGTGTTAATGTTTTTGAAGTCAGGTAGTTAAGGTAAAATATGATTATTTCGGAGAAACTGAGTTATTTCTTCATTGAGGTGTTAACCCTGTAAGACCCAACTTATTAAAAAATAGGCAGAAAAATCTGATTATTTGGAACTGGGATGTTTAGGAAGCCTTAGAACAAAATTTACAAACGTTTTTTGCTATATCATGTTATTTATAATAGCTTTTTTGTATCACATTTATTACATTGGCCGTTTTTACGGTTTAATTGTAATATAAAAAATTAGTTAATAATAATGCATTCATCCATATAATAATGATGATTTAACCTGAAAAAAAGGCAAGTGGATCATTTACTGGGAGCAACCATGTTAGAAATGATCAAAACTATGTAGCAAAGAGGTATTATAGGGTTAAACGTGTTTGATCAACATGGTGACGCCTGGAGGAAAAACTGTTGCGTGTTTTGTGGTTTTGGTGTACAGTGATCTGTAGCGCCGTTCTGAGGGGAGGGAAGAGGTGAGATGCTGGGAGAGGGATTCCTGCTGATGCTGCCTGATCTTTTCCTGACTCTGGAGGAGTACAGGTCCTGGATGGAAGAGTGCAGGTCCTGAACGGAGGAGTTCAGGTCCTGGATGGAGGGCATATTAGCACCAGTGATCCTCTCTGCAAACCTTAGAGCTCTATGCAGTCTTTTTCTGTCTAGTTTGGTTGCAGAACCAAACCATACTGTGAAGAACTGGCATAGACTCAGTAATGACTCAGTAGAAGTTCACCAGCAGCTCCTGTGGCAAGTTAAACTTCTTGAGCTGCTGCAGGAAGTTCAACCTCTGCTGGACCGTGTATATAGTGGCTGTCCATTTCAGGTCCTGGGTAATGGTGCTCTCTAGAAACCTGAATGTATCCACCATAGACACTGCACTAATCTGCACTTCTGTATTTGTAAATAAAAAGTTTCTTTCAGGGAAAGCAAAAACTGTTTCCATGTTAGTTTAGATTAAGATTAAGGTGTTTTAGCTTTTTAGCTTTTTTATTGTAAATTAATCATTTATTTCCATTCCACTCAATTCAATACAAAGTCAGGCTGTTCTGCTGTAAATAAAGATAGTGATAATTGTACATAGTGGTGTAAAATGCAAACATGTTGACCCACAGGTGTGTCATATGGTATCTGATGCATCATGTCTCAGGGGTAAAAAAGCAAATGAGTCATCTGTTTTTCAAAAAGCAACAAGAAGTTAATGAACCAACTTTCCTTTAAATACAAATGTAAATACAGGTGTCATGAGTAAATTTTAAGGAGGAAATCCTGACACAATCATTTTCTAAAAGCCCAGTCCGTTCCTCCTTCACCATCTGTAGATAACAAAAAAAAACAACATTTTTAGCATTTTAGGGGAATATAAACCATCACTAGGCAAAAAAAAAACACACATACAGTTTTGGAAAACAGGAATTAAGGAGTTTACCATGACGTCTTTGGTGTTTTGGGAAAGAAATGAGAAGAGCTTCAATAAACATGCCAATCTCTTTCACAATTTTTCCTCCATTTGTTCACTCAGCAAAGATAAGTTGTTATTAAAAAACTTGCATCATGAAAGCTCAGTCATGCTGATTATATTTTGGAGAGAATGGGGTGAATTATTTCTCAGTCATCCTTAAAGTTTGTGTGGGACGTATGGCGTGATGGGAGTGTCTAAGGAGGTGCTTAACGAGCTGGTCAATCCAGTTTAACCAAAAATCAACCTGTTTAGACTCTCATCACTCAATTACTTCCTTTTAAAATTACTGTAGTCTTGTGAATTTGCCCCACATTGAATCTTTGTCTCAGGTTTTTAGTGCCTTTACAAACTTTATCTTTGAAATGAACGCTTTATTTTGAAGCCTGGCACCAATATGTTTGTGCAAGTAGAGTTGAAGCGTGTGAGCTGCTGGGAATCTCACTCTTATCTGTATGACCCAAACTCACAAAGAAAGACTCCAAAAACAGCTGATAACAACAGATTGAGCTGCTCGGTGGATCATAGTTGGTGGAAAACTTGTTTTTTTAGTGCTTTCTGTTTGTTATCAATTTTTTTTGCAGCTTCATACTTGTGCTAAAGTTATAAAGAAAATAAACATTGAAGCTCGACTGTTTATTTGAATTATTCTGGAAGCAACAAAACTACTAGGATTTAGAAGTAATTAATAATTAGGTTACTATTTAGGCTATAAACAATTAAAAAAACAGTAGTAAAAAGTTTATTAAATAACTAGTAAAGTGTTATTTGCCAAATAATGGGAATATTTTATTTGTAGTCTTTAATCTTATTGTAGATTACACTAATATTAAACATCTAATACTTGTCAGAAACATCTTAATAAATAAGAATAACAAGCTGAGTGACAAAGATGAGAAATTAAATAGCAAAACAGCAAAAAACCTTAAATTTACCAGGATAATCCAACATAATTACACATAATTTTGATAAATACTGGGTCAATGTACAAGGAAGGTTTCATAATTCATAAGTGCGGTACTTATAAATCCATCATAAGGTTATTTCTCATCATGATTTTTATTTATTTGTTTTATTCTATATTTTGCTGCAGATGCTTATTAATAAATGGTGTTGCTAATCTTGCCAAACATTGAACACACCCTCCATTCGAGCCTGATTGTTGTTTGGAGACCTGTTGTTTGCATCAGAATAGATTTATAGCAACCCCCTCAGTGCACATGCTTGTACAATATATTAAAAATGTTCTCATTAAAAGGTTTGTTGTGTTTATATTTCATGTCCTCCCTCTGCTGGATTGAGACAGCGCTGGCCGACCTTGAACAGATCAGAAAAAAAAAAGATTAATTCATTTTTATCTCGACAGCTCAGCATCGCCCAGTCCACGCCCACTTCCAGACACTTCTCTCTCACACTCATCCTTCCCAACTATATAAAATTGTCAAGGATCACAACGTGAGTTAGAAGGAAACCGACTCTTCCAGAATCACACTAGCATCACATCCTCATACAGCCATGACTTCAGCTGGAGGCAACAGTGGATTTTGGATATTTGCACTGATAACTCTTCTTGGTGCGACTCTGGGAGGTAACTTCTTGATGGTTGGCACCTTATATGATCTTTTAAAGTGTCATCATGATCTTTTATTGTATTTAAATTCCACAGAAACCAAAAAATCAGGAAATCCAGTCGTTCCGTTCCCACCTGCCCGTCCCACTCCTTGGAATCTCGTAAACCTTTGTACCCAAGGTGAAGGACGTCCCAGGTATCCCATCAGCTCCTTCCCACCTACTGGTTTCAGCCACTCCCGCCGCCGTGGAAAGGCTATCAACTCTCTGGAGTCGTGGTATGCTTTGTGCTGCAGTGGACATGTCGCACAACAAATCAACACGATCCTCTGCTGTGCCGAGCAAGCTGTAAGTTTCTGATATCACAAATCTGTAACTGATAACATTAAAATTCAAGGGTAAAAAGTTTGTGTTTCAGCTTGAAATGACAGTTTTTACCATCATCTAATGCAAATAAATACATTTTGAGTTTGTGTGGATGTTCAACTTTACTGTTTCCTTCACAGTGGAAACAAGCCCTCTCCCAGTTCTGTGTTGAGGAGTATTCCACTAAGACTCAGGCGTACGGTTGCTGTGAGAACAAAGGAGACGCTCGGTGGACTTGTTTCAACAGTGAGCTGCCGAACCCAAAGTATGACCCCACACCAGGCTACACTGCTCCCGGAATGCTTCCAGAACCAGGATTCACCTTCAACGCAAATGCTTGTTAGAAATGAGAGAATAAAACTAAACACATTCAAGCTTTGAGGGGAAATAATTAAAACAAAAAGTTCATGATTATCTGTAATTTGTTTTTGTCCCAGGAGACAGAAAAGTAGAACGTAGTTTGGGTCATGCTGTGTCAGGACGTCCATAGTCCCTGTCTGCTCTTTGTGTTAGACACATTCTTTTAGATTACAAAAGAACATAAAATGTACCGTAGTTTAAAAGTGCACCCTTAAAATCTTACAAAAAATGTCTTACACAAATATATTCATCTTTTATACACAATATATGCTGAGATAGAATAAAAACACAGTCAGATATTTTACTTTTTTTTCTGAAGGAGAAATTTTCTGCACAATAAAAGTTATAAATAAACATTTTAGAAACACCCTGTCTGAGTTCCTGCATGTCTACATGTTGGTGTGGAAAGACTGAGACAATTTAAAAAATAAACCAAATTACTTCCTGCTTTTGGAATGTATTTTCAAAATAAAAGCAGATTCAAGAGTATATTATCTATACACAAATTAGTTGGCGTGAATGTCTTTGCAAGCCATCGTCACAGTAGCTCCACGGTTGTTCATGTGTTCTAAATCCCCAGTAGGTCTTTAAGAGACGCAAAAGATAGTATAAAAAGCTACGTTAAGATTATGACACTCGTCGAAGCGAAGGAATACAAAAAGAAGTAAATAAATAAATGAATGCAACAACCTAAATGAAATGCCATAACATGAGAAATACACATGGTAATCAGACATAGCTGGACTTTCTTAGAAATCTGCTAAGCCAAACTATGTCAGTCTTTGTTCACACTGAGTTCTGCAGGTGAGGAATTCCACATGTTAATCCCTTTTTGAACAAGACACTGTCCCAAAAGCACCTTAGAGCTGCTGTATGTTACTGAGCCAATGAGTTTATCCGAGCACATGAAGAGTTTGTAAGCACTTAAAAACAAGTTAGAAATTTTGATCAATCCATCCACATTTGATGTCTTAGGAATATGACATGGGTGTAATCTGATTTTGATTATTTATCATCTTTGTGAATTGGATTAAATAAAAATGATTTATGTAGTAGGTGGTCTCCGAGTCCCGGGTCTATGGAAGTTAGCTGTTGTAAGTTTGCTCACCATCCTATAGAACAAAATACATATTTTTAAATGTCAACCCTTTGTAGATAACTGATTACAGACAGACAGACAGACAGACAGACAGACAGACAGACAGACAGACAGACAGACAGACAGACAAACAAACAAATAATTAAATAAATAAATAAACTAAAATTACCTTGCCCAAAGTTCAGTCATGTTCAGGGGACCTGGTGTCCATCTCCTGCAGTCATTGGGCGAAAGGTTGGGTTACACCTGGACAGACAGGTATCTGGTCCAGTGTATGATTTAATACAACACTTTTTTTTTTCTCGAGGAGAGTACTAGTCCAGCTAGAGAGGTTGAGCTCTCAGACAGAACTACATCGATAAAATAGGATACATTACATAAACGTGAGAATCGTGTGGAAAGTGGAAAAATAAAGCGTTCTGTGTTACTCACAGAAACTGAAGGGAAAGTGTAGCATTTGCTTTTCAGAATAATAATTGTAATATTTTGCTTCATTATTCAATTTGAATGTCTTTCATTTTGTATTAATTATAAACAATATTAGGCAGTTATCTCACTGTATATATCTATTCTTGATGAAAATCGTGGCAATAAATATTTGTGTTCATTCGAAGTAGTGAAAATAAACCCCGCCCACATAGAAACCGGAAGCGCGAACGTGTGTAAGGAGACTTTTGACTTTTGTCACAAAAATGCCGCCTCCTCCTCGCTTCCTTGTTTACTTGTTTTGGGAAAAATATTCCTCTTAGAAAGGAGTTTGTTCTATCTCTGGAAGTCGCAGAGGTTCTTCACAAGATTCGTGAGTAAGTTAAATGTTTGTTCGTCTTTTTTTGTCAGTTAGAAGTTTTAAATAAAGTTATATTTATTAGCATAAAACGGAGTTAGCGGTTAGCTCATATCTGATAACTCAAAATGTCGCTTCTAAAGTCTTTGCTCGTAACTCGATCTTAACAGCAGTTCAGCTAAGCTTTCTACTCTTACTGTATTCATTTTTCTATAATTTGTCCACAAGAATCAATTAACTAAGAGTTTCTAACTATTTGATGCCGTCTGATAATAATATATTGTGATATGAAATAACTTAAATGTGTACTAATGAGCGTCTGCTTGTTTATCCAGATCAACATTTACAAGACGAATAGCATTAAAAACAAGATTATTTTTTGTCTGAATGGCCACAGCACCCGAGGACCCTTCTGATCTTCAGGGCCAAACTCCCAGTAAGTACTTTATTTCAGTAAACCAACAGTACTTTTAAATATCAGTATCAGTTTGTTTTTAACAGATATACGGGTCATTTCTTTCTTCCCATAAGCTTTTGGTATGCAGGTAAAGGCTGAACACCTATTTTAGAACATTCTGTTGACACATTTTACATTCCTTTTAGATGTTTGTCTTGGATTGTGTTATGTGGTACATCACTGAGTGAAAACTTAATAATAAATAGATCTGTCCCTGCAGAAAAAACACTGTAGTGCATTACAGCAAAGGTTTAAAGCAGCTCAGGGATCATTTATATTACTCCTACATTTATTAATGTCAGATTAAAGACAGAGATAATGTTAAAGTTATTTATGTACTTCACAAGGAGGAAGTGAATGTGTTTCCCTTAAAGTCTGTTCCTCTGTATGTGCATTTCTTTAACCTTTTGTTTTCTCTAAGCAACTTATTTACACTATCAGGTTTATGTTTATTGTAAATAATACTGACCTGGGGTGTCTTGTTTAGGTCTGCTTGTATCGATTTATATCTGTGTATGTTTCAGGCTGTTTACAGTTTGTGATTGAGGGGCGAACTCAAGAAGCAAGATATTCTTTAGATTTGTGTTTAGGGGATATTGAACTCCTAATCTCCCTAATCCCCTTTTATTGTAGTTATTACAGCTGACTTTCAGTCTTCTAAGTACATTTGAAGGAGAACTCAAACAGAGTTGTGTACTACAACATGTTTCTCACTTTCTAAAGTGTGTTCTTATTTAGCACAGGGCTTATCTGCTTCATAACTACATACCTATCTAATTTCTCCCACTGCACACAAAGACTTACATGGCGAGTTTGCGAGTGCACTGGCTTCTCTCAGTCTTTGTCTGTCTGTTGTCTCATGAAAATGATTGAAGCCATTGAAGTTACGCTGCTTGATATTTGTAATTGGTTTATTGTTTCTCTGCTGACTAATTCTTATTTAAATTGTTTTTTTAGTCTCTTTTATCTCTCCAGATCCAACTGGGTCCAGAAAAAATGTTTCTACAGAGGTGAGAGTCGACAAAAGAGGAAATGTAGTTCTGTGTCAGTTAAGAAATGGTCGCTGTAACTCTGAAGAATTTAGCAAGATTTTGCTGACTTATCCTGTTTTTCCTGTGCAAAAGATGAGAAAGTTGCATATTGCTTCAGACTTAAGAGTTTTTCTTTTTTGGTAACATTCTGTTGCTTTGTTTTGGACTGACAGGGTTCGAGCTCTGGCACATCTCAGGGCTCGAAAAAAACTATTCGCCAACGTGGAATCAATCCCACGGGGGAGAGGACATACAAAAAGGTGCCATCACACCCACACAAGCTGTTCAAATTTATTTCATTATTTTGATTTCTTCTCTAAAATTATTTAATTAAGAATCATAATTTTTAGGAGTGTTTGCTTTATGGTGTGTCTTTGTTTTTTACTCACTGAAGTTTTCCCATGTTTTTGACAAATAATCTAATAATTTAAGTTGGTTTTAGCTTTTATTTAATTAATTTAAAATGTAATTTAATTCATTTACCAGCAAGTTGATTTTCACAAAACAAATATCAGAAATTTTGGCCTCAACATTGAAAATTTTGTAGATTAAAAACTCAAAAATTAGCAATGTGTTGTCAAAGAAGTATATGGATCAACTTCGTCACATCTGACCACACATGCATGTTGCTTTAAACTATGTAACCAGATTAGGTAATTAAGTAATTATCCCTATCCCATTACATGAGGAACTCTGATGCAATTAACACAAAGAACGATGTTAGATAATACTGTTGCAGTTTAACTGTTATGTGCAATATCTTTTAATCCACAGCACCAGTGGTTTGATCAAGTTAAATAATCCACACACAAGAAAAACATGCCATTTTAGTTTTCAATTCACCTTTTCATCAACTTAAAATCAACAATTGTATTATTTGTAATGTAGATTAGCTTATATTAGAATACTTAAATTATTGTTTAGCAACAATTTTCTTCATCTGGGGGATTTTAAACATGCTTTTTAATCTTTTTCTTCCAGACAACATCATCTACTCTGAAAGGTGCGATACAGTTGGGCATCACTCATACGGTGGGCAGTTTGAGCCAAAAACCTGAGAGAGATGTTCTGCTGCAGGACTTTGAAGTGATGGAAAGTATCTTCTTTCCCTGGTGAGTTTTGATAATTTGGAACTTTGAAAGTGAAACAAACATTTGCTTTATTTATTGCATGTGTATGTTTTGTCTATGACCTGTGTGGAATGTAAATATTCTGTCTTTTTCTGGCAGTGAGGGCAGTAATCTGACACCAGCTCACCACTATGGAGACTTCAGGTTCAAAACATACGCGCCAATCGCCTTTCGTTACTTCAGAGAGATGTTTGGCATCCGCCCTGACGACTACATGGTGCGTTTATTTACTCTGCATTTGTTCCATTCAGACAAGAGTCGTCTACAGTAAGGCAGAGAGCATTGAATAATGAGTGGGATGAAGTGATTAGGTAACCAGAGAGACTGAAACTGGGGAAGTGTGAATAACAAAAGAGTGTTGACAAAGAGAGGTGGAGCTTTTGTGCTTTTGTCATTCTCTGAAAGGCAGTTTGTTGTCATGTCTTAATGCTTTGCTCTTCCCCCCACAGTATTCCCTGTGCAATGAACCACTTATTGAGCTGTCAAACTCTGGAGCCAGTGGATCCCTGTTTTATGTCTCTAGTGATGATGAATTCATTATTAAGACAGTGCAGCACAAGGAGGCGGAGTTTCTACAAAAACTTCTGCCAGGATACTTTATGGTAAGAAGACAGAAGTGTGCACAGATTCAAGTTTGATTGCTGGAAACAGAGAGAGAAAAAGGGGTGTTACCGTTTATCCACCGCACGTTGTTCAGCTGTTGTAACCTGGCTCTGCCAGATATACTCGAGGTCGGGGCTACACATACATCTGGAACTGCTCCATTTGAAACCGTTTATAAAAGGGAGGGACATCTGATATAATGTTTTAATCTGATTGGAAGAGCCAGCAAGTGTCTGCCTTTGATGACTTGTCTTTAGCCAATCACAGTAAATCAAGCTTTTGCGACTCAATTTGGGAGTAAAACACACATCGTTACCACTTGAAAAGCAAAACATGTCTTTACCATCAAGAAATGCACAAAGTTCTTACCTTTGATAATTTTTCAATGAAGAAATCATCTCTAGTTCTCCTAAAACAGAATAAATATCCACTTTTATGCGTACATCCACCGGCGCAGCCATGTTTGTTTTGCTTTGTCTGCCAGGGCACTTGCTGCCAATCACACCTGAACACCCGCCCCAAAGCACAACGATTGAGCCGAACATTTATTCTACCGAAATAGACAGTTGTCTATGGAGCAGTGCAAGATGGATTTTGTGGGTTTGGAACTCAAAATCTTGCGAGAATCTGTCTTGCACCGCAAGGTTACAGCTGTTGAAGTTATAATGTCAGACCTTTACTGAGAAGCCGTAGGAAGAATATAAATCACCTCAATCTACTCAAAAAATATTGTCAGGCTTTGAATCTAAACACTGGAAATAGTTTTCCAGCCAGACGTTTCTGCAACGTCTGTGTGATGGTGCAACTAACGAGACGCTGTGGTTTGTGATTGCATTGTCAAAACTAAATCAACAGCAGGGATGGAAAATAAAACAATGGTAGAAGTTTCTACAAGGCATCTCTAAGAGATTCACAGTGGTGCAGATGGTCACACTGTTGCCTTTCAGCATAAAGGATCTAGGTTTAATACTCAGCTGGGGCCCTTTTGTGTGGCGTTAGCATGTTCTCCTTGTGCATGTGTGGGGTTTGTCCGGAGTATCCAGATGAAAACCACGGTGATGTGTGCAACTGCAGAGGGTTTAACCCCGCCCCTCGTCCAATCATTGCTGGAGATAAGCACATATTGTACACAATCTCATGGCACACCACACGTTTTACACGTGTAATAAACACAAACTGTATCATGGTTCAGATTAAACAGACACTGCAGGGACACGCTAACCTTTTGTTCATTCAGGGTAATTTATTTTCCTTCATCTTCACCTGCAGAGGTGCTCACTCACTCATGGTTAACTGTGTATGTTGTAACCTTTTCAAAATAAAACTACAGCGGCTGAAAAGTTGAAAGATTTTCCATTACAGTCCCTTTGAGTTCTCTGAAGGACTTTACGCAGAAACATTTACAACATTGTTTACAGACATTCTGGATATTTACTCAAGAAACAAAATATCAAAATAATAAAATTATTTTGAAATCGTTGTTTGCTTGGATGTTTCTGTAACAAGTGTTATTAATATGTTCTTCCTTCTATCTTCTTTGTTCTTCATCAGAATCTGAACCAGAACAAGAGGACTTTATTACCAAAGTTCTATGGGCTGTACTGCGTCCAGGCAGGTGGTAAAAACATTCGTATCGCAGTCATGAACAATCTGCTGCCTAGTGCAGTGAAAATGCACATGAAGTTTGATCTAAAAGGCTCCACTTATAAACGACGAGCGTCGGCCAAAGAAAGAGAAAAGGCCGTTCCCACTTACAAGGACCTGGATTTCATCATGGACATGCCAGAGGGGATTATATTAGAAGCGGACATGTACAATGCTGTTTCCAAGACTATCCAGAGAGACTGTTTGGTAAGATTTTTCTCAAAAACATTAGAAATTATATCACTTTATAATATATTTAGATTCATTCGTGCAGATTAACTTTCTCATTTGATGTCTGACATTCAGCTTTTGCAGAGTTTTAAAATCATGGACTACAGCCTTTTAGTGGGAATTCATAATGTAAATCAGGCCTGTCGAGAGCGGGTGAGTGAAGCAGCAGCAGGTGTGGACCAAAGGAGGCCACAAGTCCAAAAGTCCCTGTACAGCACAGCTATCGAGGCCATCCAGGCTGAACCAGGAGCTGAACCAGAAGACGGGTGAGTGCTGGAAGCTGAAGAAAGTCCTTCCCTATTTACATCCATCAACCCAGGAAGGTCTTGACTGGGTTAGAACACAACATTACCTATGTTTTATTTTTTATTTTTTAAGAAATGGAGGAATTCCAGCACAAAACTCTAAAGGGGAGAAACTGCTGTTGTACATCGGTATCATTGACATCTTGCAGTCCTACAGGTGATGCATGATTTTACCCTCTTTCAGCCACTGACACTCAAACTACAAATCCAGACAGGAAAAGACATTGATGTGTTTACACTGAATGCATTCATGACCTAAATCCATTTTAGTTCTGCAAACAGTTGCAATTTTAATAGAAACTGAGCTTTGCAGCATTTCACTGCCTGATTTTTCTGCAATAGGTTTATTTCTGTAATGAAAGTTGAGTTTATTTTGAAGTTAAATACATAGACTGTATATATGTTTACTTTTGTTGTATAGAAGTAAAGCTAAAGTATCCCGTGTATTCAATGTATTTTTATTTTTTAGGGATAAAAATATCCTATTTGTTTACATAGAGGACTTACTGCAGCCAGCTACCAGAGTGCTCTTATTTTAATTTAGCTCTAAACTTCTCCACTCAGCTCTGATTATCTTTTGGTTTGGTCTTACAATGTTTATGATAAAAAACAACTTCTGTGTTTTTAGATTTGTGAAAAAGCTTGAACATTCCTGGAAAGCTCTGGTTCATGATGGGGTAAGTTGTTTCCATTGTTTTCTTGATTTGTAGTGTTGAACAATACACCTTTTCTAAATCTGTTTTTTTATTTTTTCAGGACACTGTATCGGTACACAGACCAAGTTTCTATGCAGATAGATTTCAGAAGTTTATGTGCAACACAGTCTTCAAAAAGATGATAGGTTAGTTTTTTTTTTACTCATTCTAAAGATAAAAACATCAGTTTACAATTTAATTGATGGTTTTCTGTTATGTGTGTAGTGAAGACCTCCCCGAATAAGAAGCGCCGGGCCAATGGTCCGGTGAAAAAACCAGCAAACTCTGGAGCTTCTCTGTTGACCCAAATCAACAGCAACAGCCAGCCGCCTTCACTCCAACATCAGTTTAGCTCCGATACTTTGGAGGACACAGAGGGTAAGAACAACCCAGCTGTTTTAACTTTAGTGAGAAAAACATGTCACAGTTACTGATAGCAGCTAAAAATTGCCAGTTTATCAACACTGCACTTAAAGTTTTTCTTCCTCTCCCACCCAGTCATGCAGTCGGATCGACCTGACCTCCTCCCGCTGGCGTTACCACCCAGCGCCGCTTCTTCCTCTGTGGTTCACCCAGGATTCACTCCCACAGCTCATCTTCCATCTCACTCCCAGGATACATCACTCTCAGTGGGTGGAGATAAGGCAGGACAAGACCAGAAGAAGAGCTCACCCAAGAGGTAATTAGGAGTAAGATGCACGAAGACGGATATTTTAAACGAACTTTTATCTCAAGATAATTTCCATTCTGCCTTGTTTTTGTTTTTCTTCTTCAGATTCCAGTTGTCGTTTGAAAGGAGCACCAGTACTGATGATTCAATATCACTCAGTGAAATGACGGTTAATTTAAGCACGTAATCTGTAAGTAGATTACAGATTATTCAGAGACACTTTGCTTAAACTTAGTACTTCTTAACTGGACCTCTCTGGTTTGCAGGTGTAGACACGAAAAGATGAACTGGACTCAAATGAACCAAAAACAACTCCCAAACTGAATAGGATAAAGCATTAAAAGTGCCTTTGTGTTATTTGAGATACCAGGACAAACAAAAAACGCCTTGTAGTGTTTCACTGAGACCAAATACGACGTTAAATATGTTTCTGTTTTTTGCACTTTGATTTCCAAACGGTTGTGATTTGACACTATTAAACGTGGGTACATTAACATGGTGGGTGGTAAACACTATCATACATTCTATAGGAGTGCCTGTATTCACAACCAGTTATTATTGTTCCAGGCTCTGATGAGCCAACATTCAGTGGAGATTGTGACATGTGGGTTTTGCCTTGTGTTTGTACAGAAATGTATTATTCAGCTCTAGTTCATTTGTTTCCCCTTTTTCTGTTTTGGACTCAGTTTCTTCTTGTGTTTACTACATTACTGTTGCACATCCTCATGGAAACTTTACTCTTTTACTGTAGATGAAAGATGGATATATTTACTGTGATGTCTGTTGATCTGCTGCATCAGAATTTACATTTCAAGTTCACTGTCTTCACATCTTTGAAACTAGAAAGAGTTTAACTGGGGCAAATGATGGAATTTGAGAGTTCTCTCAAAATGGATCAGATAAAAGTGTTTATTTTAAGTAAAATGTTTCAAATGGTAGTAGAGGTATTGATCAAAAAGAGTGAACTTTACTGGTCATAATGGCTTGAAAGAAAAAAGGGGGGAAACCCCTAGTGGCCATAGATGGTACTGCAGTTTGTTCCCCTTTATTTACAGTATACAGTCGCCCCATTCCAGGATAAAGTCTGAATATTTTATTAATCTCTCTATTTAAGTTACCATAAAAAATATATTGTTTGTTTTGGGGAACATTGTTTTCAAAACTGGTGTTTAAGTTGTAAGAAATGACTGTGTAGTTCATTATAAAATGTTGAAATTCTTTTTTAATTTCTTACTGTAAACATACACAATGCTGGAAAACGACGGGACCCTCGGCTCATATTTGACCCAATCTTCTAATGGACCTTTACTACATTCGTCACTGTGAATTCTAACCAATACTAAGAAAGCAATATTTTAAAAGAGGATGTGTTTGTTTGTTTTTTATACTTATATGATGGATTGAATATGATTGTTCGGGACTGACGGTGGTGATTCAGCATCACACAACATAATGTGTGTGCTTTTTCTTGAAACAGGACTACTGAGTTTATTAACAATTTTTGGACCTAATCTGGCATTTTTTGCCCCATGAGCTTGTTCAAGTTGTTTTAGTATGTAAAGCCACTGATCAAACCTGCAACATTTGTTTGTTTTTGAGGTTCATTGTTAATTGAAAAGTACCAAAGAGCATGAAACGTCAGTATTGTAAGCTGGCACAATCATTTTCATTTTAATTATCATCATTATTATTGCTGTTTGAAAGCAGCATTAATAAATCTTTGGATGGATTTACATGGAAAGGAATAAGTCTTACCACAAGTACATGACCTGGAAATGATCCAACTTTGGGATTTAAAAAAAAAAATTTAACCAGAGATAATATTTTGCAACCTGATCAGCTCTTTACTGTCTCTTTGTAAAATAGAAGCTCTTATTAAAATTTTATTGTCACAGAAAAATTCCATGCTTGTCTTTTTTCTGGGAAACTTTAAAGTGATTTTCTTCCTGTAAAGAGATGAATAACCTCAGGATTTTGAGATAAAACCAGTCCATTTCTTCTGGAAGATAAGATCAACTTTAAACTTGAAATAAGTTGTTTTATAATCAGTGATTAGATTTAAACTGACTTTTATATTCAGTTTGACAATTTTAACTATTTATAACTGGGTCGCAAAGTTGTTTTAGCATATATTTTAATTTCAAATGAATGGGAAAAGTGGTCAATAAGAAATTCTGAAAAACTTAAAAACATAAGAAACTTTGTTCTCTCAGAGGCAATTGAAAACTAAATAAGTGGTAACTTAAGAATTGTATTCTGTAATATAATTGCATATAAAAGGGGGGAAATGTGTGAAATTTGTCCAAAAATTACACAGTAAATGGACCATAAGAGCTTTCATGTGCCCGTTAGTCGACTCGATTTCCTCTGGCATTTTCTGACCAATCACATTTCGTTTTGTTGAACCTTTATCCAATAGCGTGAGCGCTTGTTAGACTACGACAGAGAGCAACAAGAAGTTTCCAAAATGGTGCTGGAAAGTACAATGGTTTGGTAAGAACCTTTAAAAAAACAATTTTAAGTAGTTTTAAAACTAATAACAGCTTATGCGGAGATGTGGTTGTTAAGTACTTGATAAGTCATTTTATAAACGTGAATATTTGGGATTTTATTTGCCGTTTGAGCTGAAAATTGATCGTCGAAGGGTTAGCTGAGTCATGTAGCTAAACTTAGGTTAGAATTACGATCTTTGTTTAGTGGCCTTTTAGTTGTAATTTATGTAACATCATGGCTCCGTGTTAGTGCTTATGTTGGACGGGATCTGTCTAAAACATTATATCGATCGTGTTGTTTTGATCAGCTGTGTAGTTTAGCTCAGACCATCAGCTCGATAGTTTTTACTTTGTCACATTATTAGAGCTGTTCATGGATTTTCCGCTCCAAAAGGAAGGAGATAAACTTTTCCATAGAGAAGTGAAAGAGCTGTGGCACTGTTTGTGGACTACCATGTCATGTAAATATGTTAAATGATTATTACTTGGAAATATAATCAAACAAATCTTTTCCTCAGTGTGGACAACAGTGAGTATATGAGAAATGGGGACTTTCTACCAACGAGGCTACAGGCTCAACAAGATGCTGTCAACATCGTTTGTCTCTCCAAAACACGCAGCAACCCGGAGAACAATGTGGGACTCATCACTATGTCAAAGTAAGTGAGTCTCTCTGGTTTTAAAATAACATTATCAAATATCTAGATGAAATTAGAGAGAATTCTGACACTTGGGAGAGATTCATAACTGCCTGTTCCTTCAAACAAACTGGTATCTGAAAAAAGGAAAAATATTGGAATATGTGAGCCTCTTTTGCATCTGTCATTTAAAGTGTATCGGAAACGCTGAGGCCTTAATTAAACATTTAGAAACTTTATAACTTTCTTTAATGAAACATGATGAAAATTTGTTTTGTTTGACACTCATGAGGCAAGTATGAATGATTTTATGAGCTTTGGACGAGTCTATTTGAAACTGTAAGTGATGAAATGCAGGAACACAGCTCTTTGTTTACATCTTACATGGACATTAAAACGTATTTGAGCTACACTGCTTCCTTTATGTGTTTCCCTAAATCAGATCCAGAGAATGATGAAATCACTCACATCGAAATAAAAGACTTTTTGTGGACCAAATATAGATGTTCTGAAACATTTGACTGTATCCACGTTGACACAGACTGTCAGTGTTTGATCAGCAGAACTTGAAGTCTGTGGAACCAATTTCAGCTCAAACATACACTGCTGTGCACCCAAAATCACATGTCAGAACCACTTTAAGCCTCAAATGAAAAACTGATAAGATAAAACCCAGTTTTATTAGAGTAATTAGGTACTTATATTGCTATTTTTAATCATTTATTTTCAAGTCTTGCGCTGAACTGATGTAAAATATTAGAAATATTTGAAGCTGTAAAAAATTAATCTTGAAGACAAAAATCTAACTGTGGGTGTTTATTCTCCTGCCTTTTGTGTAGTAATTGCGAGGTCCTCACCACACTGACACCAGATGTTACTCGCATACTGTCCAAACTCCATGCTGTCCAGCCCAGAGGAAACATCTGCTTCTGCACAGGCATCAGAGTGGCCCATGTAGGTAACCTGCAGATTCAGATCTGAAAGAAGTCTTCTTTCTACAAACTGTAGAAAGTCATCATTAAGCATAAACAAACTACAAATAATGTGGTCTAAATCAAATGATTTGTTAGTACTTAACATATTAGTTTGTAAAAGATTAAGCAGCATTTTGTGATAAAATATTTGTTAGCTTTAATCTTTTGTAAAGTGGATTTAGTAGCAAATGTGGCACTTTCTGCTGTTAGGGCATTTTTACAAATATCTGTGTTTACACGAGGACAAAGAGTGTTAATAATTCCTACACGAGTCAAGCTGCTGTTGCTTATTGAACCTTTTAACTGGGATGGGAATTAAAAGTGTCTGAGCACTAGTGGCAGTTTTCTCTGATGTAAAGGGGGTAAAAATTTCACAATTAACTTCCTAACTGTCCATCAGTCCATCGACTAGCCTGTTTAGCATTAGCTTGTAACATTAGCTAGTTTATTTATTTATTTTTAGGCAGTTGTTTGATTAAACTGAGCATCAACAGTGACATCCAGTGGTGAATTATTTTAGGCATGTTTAATAGACAGAGCTGCTTTAACAGGGTGTGTGTTACTGGTGACATGTTACACATAGACTTGAAAATATTCAAATGGGCTCAGAAATAAAAGGAAACGTGCTCTACAGTGATATTTGATGTTTTACAATATTTAAAAGCATTTGCAAGGTACTGCTGTCTGAACACAGACAAAAATCTGCTCTAAATTTTACTATGTACATTATCATACATACTCAAACATTTGGAAACTGCTGTCTATGCGGACCTCATCAAGCCTCTGACCCATCACTTCACTGATTCCACAGTGTTTTAAAGCTGCTGTATCCTGCTATTTTACAGGAAAATATTATCTTGGTGTTATATATTCTTCATTTGTCCTGAAATATAACTTATATTCTCAAGTTATTCTCAGACCAGGAAGTAAAATGCTCGGTTGACCTAAAATCCTGTCTCCCCCCCAGCCCCCGCGGCGTGAGTGCCGCCCCTCGAGCTGCCTGAATAAAATGGTGAATAAATTCCTGTAACTCTCGCAACCAAATGCATTTTCACCAAGACATTTTTAGAAAGTAAAATACTACAAACAGCAGTGCTTAGTGTCCTGCTTCAGACTCTTGCAGCTCGGGGGGGAGGGGGGCGTTTATCTGCAGGGGCAGCACGGACACATCAGGCACTTCCTGGAGTAACACTGTTACATCACTATGTTATAGTTAGTCATTTTCTAGGAGAGAGTGGAGCAGCTGCTCAGAGTACAGGATGCAGGAGGAATACTGAGAAATGTGTGAATTAAGTCAAAAACCACTCTGGGTTTTTTTTTATTTAAAAAAGGAAATAACATCACAACATGGTTAAAAGCTCCAAAAAGTGATTTTGCATGATATAGGGCCTTTAAAGAAGCTCCTTATGTCCAAGTTTCTAATGTACCACATCAAACTCGCTTTCTTTCAGCACTTACATTTCTCTGAATGCTTTCACTGATAGCATGACAGACAGCAGAATACCTAATCTAACATCTACTAACCGCCTCTAGGATTTTTAACTAGAGGTTCATAAACTGAAACTATTTCCAAACATGTGGCAAGTTGTCTAATAAAAACGTAACACATGAATCATTTAAGGTCCAAAAATTCTGAACACAAATCACAAGAAACTGTTCTACACTGTCTTACTGCTGAGTTTTATGTTGTGTGGCTTATTCTTCTTGTGTTTTTTTTTTTTAATTAATATTTTTTCACCGCGTGTGTCTGTTTCCATTGCAGCTGGCCTTAAAGCACAGACAAGGTAAAAACCACAAAATGAGGATCATTGCCTTTGTTGGGAGTCCCGTGGAGGATAGTGAAAAAGATGTGAGTAACGTCTTGTGTTGAAAGTCAGACGATCCGTTTGTGTGCAAAACTTTTCATGCATGGTTGTTTTTCCCCTTTATTTCATCCCAAACTGCTGATTGTCCAGCTTGTCAAGATGGCTAAGCGCTTGAAAAAAGAGAAGGTGAACGTGGACATCGTTAACTTTGGAGAGGAGGTAATTCATTCTTTACACACTGTCGAAATTCATGTAATTTTAAAGGACAACTAATGAGTTTTCTGTTCTATTTAGTTTGTTATATATATATTTTTTTTTAACTTATAAAACCATGTGTATATTTGTTTATTCAGGAGGTGAACACAGAAAAGCTGACTGCTTTTATTAACACTCTAAATGGGAAGGAGGGAACAGGCTCTCACCTGGTCACGGTCCCTCCTGGTCCCAGTCTGGCCGATGCTCTGCTGTCCTCCCCGATCCTGGCCGGTGTGGGAGGCTCCATGATCGGCGTTGGTGCCAGCGACTTTGAGTTTGGCGTGGACCCCAGTGCTGATCCAGAGCTGGCTCTGGTAAGTGAGGAGAAGAACAACCATGTTGAATGTTGGATGTATTGAACGAGTTTGCGTAGTGGAATATTAAAAAATGCATCATTTTTAGGACTGAAAGGTCTCTGCTATAAAAAATATCAAGTGGGAGGATTATTATGTTCTTTTCTTTCAACGTTAAGGTGCTAAAGGTGATCAAATTTGAGGGTTATCTCTTCAAATTTTTTTGAAGATGCTAATTTCACACGTGAAAGCAGATTTGGGAGTATGTGTTGGTGTGTATTCTGTGCTTTGCTTTCAGGCCTTGCGTGTTTCGATGGAGGAACAGCGACAGCGGCAGGAGGAAGAGGCCCGCCGAGCTACTGCAGCTTCTGCCGCCGAGGCAGGAATGCCCACACCCACCGTCGATGGTAATTACAGGGTTATTTTTAATAACCTAGAGCGCTGATTTTAAAAGTTACTTTGGATTGGAATTTTTTTTCCCCTTTTTATGATGTTTTTTCCCACAGAATCGGAGGACGCCTTGCTGAAGATGTCCGTATCTCAGCCTGAGAGCAGGGCTGCAGTGCTTCCTGACTTCAGCAGCATGACAGAGGAGGAACAGATAGCTTACGCCATGCAGATGTCTCTTGCGGGAGGAGGTGCGTTTTATTCATTAAATTAATTAATACTTCAATTTACACTTCTGCTGTAGACGTGTCTGATGAATAAGGGCTCTTATTTGTAAATAGAGTATGGGGAAATGGACACGGGAGCCCCCATGGACACAGCAGAATCTGTTAAGGTGAGTCTTTTCATCTTATCAAAAAAAACGCCAAGCCAGTAGATGCTTCTTTCTTTAAACTTGTACATTATTGTCATTAAAAAGGTGTTTTTGTTTCTAATATCCAGATGGAAACTGAGACTTTTGCTCAAAAGGTTCAGTTTAAATGTTAATTAATATATCATATTACAATGAAGGTCATTTTTTAATGACATTTAATGCAGGTGTTATTATGAAATCCTCAATAACTGCTAAAAACAAGACAAATTGACAAAGAAAACAATAAAAACAGGATTTCTGTAAACATTAGCTGAAACTTCATCTTAAGCAGCAGTCGTGTGTTATTTTATTTTGAAGAATTAAAGGCAAAACATGAAAAAAGCGCTCAGTCAACTGTAGGTGTGGTAGAATAAGCAAGTTAGAGATGTTTATAGATACATTCATGTTTATATGATGTATTTATTGAGGATAACGAATGCCTAACTTTTGAATTCTGTTCTTAAAAAGGAGGAAGATGACTATGATGTGATGCAAGACCCAGAGTTCCTTCAAAGCGTTTTGGAGAATCTGCCCGGTGTCGATCCCAACAACGAGGCCATCCGCAACGCCATGGGCTCCCTGGCATCCCAAACAGGAAACAAACCAGACAGCAAAAAGGATGAAGAGAAGAAGAAATGAGTGGAAGAAATTAAAATGAACAATTGCAGATTTATTCAGGATTTCTTAAATATGGGATTGCTGACACACCAACCTGCATGACAGCACTCTGACATTTAGTACTTTCCTTTCTTAAGATGTTTAAACTGGGTATCTGCATAGAATAAAACCACAAGAAATTAAAAATTTATGTTCAGTTTTCATGGATTGCCCAAAAATATAGATCTAAAGAAAAGAAAATGGCGAAATGGTTGATTCTTGCTTTACATTTTATAAAAGTTTAATTAATAATTGTCTCAGTAAATGAGTTTTGGAATGGCAGACCATAGACTAACCACTTGGCCCAACTATTGTCAGTCTTAGTGTGTTTTTTTGCAATAAAAGCCACATACTAGTGCTGCCTTCTGCCATATTTATCCCCTCAGAGATTTTTTGTGGCTGGGTTGGAAAGACATGAAAGAAGATTAAATGAAAGCAGTTCACCAGTGCAACAAGAGCTGTCGTTCAAATTCCAAAATATTACATTAAAAGATGTTTAAAATCATTCCCAGAGACATTTTTAGTGGAAATATAACGTACGTGTCGGCTGCAGTATTTCTCCTACATTTTCCCAGCGCAGTTACGGCCTGATAGGATGTCTCGAGTCACGTGACGGGAAGCGCAGCATTTTCAGCTGAAAAAGAGCTAAGGATAGTCGGGAATCGCATATCCAGGTAAACAATCAAAATACATCCTAAATTAAAGGAAAATCCCCATCCCGACCATGCAGTTGTGTGACGTCGTCGACCCTACGGTCAGCGGGTTGTGGCTACAGTCAAACCAGACCTCAGAAAGCTGCTTCTGTTGCTTTTAATGACGAACGTTAGCTCGTTAGCTGAATGACCCCTCCGTGTTGGCTGGAGCTCTACGGCCAGCAGACGGAAAGAAATACTGCTAGCACAAAATAACGGAGATACCAGATGCTGTCGCGACTATAATGTGCCGCAAAAATCCCTCTAGTTTAGAAACTATCGTGTACTGAAAGCATGATGGAAGCAGTGTTTCCCATTCCTGATGAAATAGAACCGATTCTGTCACTAAATAAGGGTTTGGCTGCAAAAACGCCGCCGCTAGCAGACTAGATGGCTAAATAAGCTAGTCCCAACAAACCCACTAGCCAGCTTTATTTATAACCTGCTAGAACGTGTGTGTTAAATTCATGTGCATGTATGATGGTATTATTTGGAGGAATTGCCAGATAAGTTTAACAACAATTCCTGATGTTCACGTGACTAGCCAGACAAGACTCAAGTTCATTGTCAATATCACAGGTGTTTGTTTTAACAGGAGTGGATCCCGGTATGGGGGACATGAAGACCCCAGATTTTGATGATCTATTGGCAGCGTTTGATATCCCTGACATAGATGCCAAAGAGGCCATCCAGTCTGCCCCAGATGAGGCAGAAGGGCCCCATGGAGCTGCAGGTTCATCTCTTGGAAAGCCAGAAAACGTGGTTGGTGTTGGGCCATCTCTAAGGCCACCAAGTCCCTCAGACCCCCAGGCGGACACCTCAATTGTGAGTGTGATTGTGAAAAACAAAGTCCGTCATGAGACAGTGGATGGCGGAGAGGGGGAGACAGACCAGCACCCTATTGATGTGATCGCCGGGGCTGACGTGGGTCCTCGACTCGGTGCTTGTGCTCCTGGGATAGCGGAGTCTGAAGCTCTTAATCACAACGGTTTTGGAGCATCTGGTGTCTCCACACCACTTCCACTCAGCCAGACGCAGCCTAACGGTGCACCATGGTCCATGAACACCCCTAAAGTGTCTGCAGAAACAGCTGGTGCCAGTACAGCCAAGTCTCATAAACAAGGTGCTAATATTTTTAACAGACTTAAACCACTTGTGGCACAGGGTTCTGGAGATCCTGTGGGTCGCGCCAGAAAAATGCAACTTTTGCAGCAGCAACACCAACAGCAGCAGGATACAGGCCAAGAGAGAGCAGATGGGGTCAAAGCATCCTTACCGACATCATCTTCTCTATCAGCTGGGTCGCCTCCTCTGGCTCCTGCTGGGCCTGTTGGACTGTCCCTTCCCTTCTTTCCACCCTCTAAACCTCTGCTTTCAGCTCCACCTTCTGCACCCTTGTCACACCCACTACATTCATCTCAGCCTTTTAATGGAGCTCCTAAAAGTGGTCCTACTGGATTTCAGCACCACCAGGCAGGGGAGGAGGATTCTGACCCTGATTTAGGGAGTCCACTTGTGATCCAGGAGAACCCAGACTCTCCAACTTGCACCCAGCTGAGTCGACGTTACAAGTCGGATTCTGTCTCAGCGCAGCCCACTTCTGCTGCTGCATCTCAACCTAAACCTGGTGACACTCCTTCAGGATCATCTCTGACTTCATCGACCCCACAGTCTGGGTTGACAGAGAGTCCACAGGTAGAGGAGAGACATCCAGAACACGTCATAGAAGAGAGAGATTCACCAGAGAGTCCTGAACCAGAGATGCCAAATTCAGCATCGCAGATCACAAACAAGAGGTGCTCCAGCCCTGCTGTGGCCTCCACTCCACCTCCCTCTGAACTGCGGGAGCCTAAAGAGGAGGAGGAAGAGATGGAAGTGGGGAACGGGATTGTTGATGGCAAATCTGATAAGGGAGAAAATATGGAAACAAGTGAGGAAAATGTGGAGGTGGATGATGGCAAGTCTAAACCCTCAAGTGATGAAAGACAACCAGGCAGTGCTGCACCTGCCCCTTCTGGTGCTCCGTCCCGGCCCCTTAAAGTCAGAATAAAAACTATTAAAACCTCCACAGGTGGAATCACCAGAACTGTGACAAGAGTGGCACCGAAAGGTGCAGCTGGAGGGAAAAACATGGACCCCAAAGGTCAAACAGGTGATCAGAAGCAATTAGCAAATAAATCTCAAAAATCGGACACTTCTCCAGGTCACATGACATCATCTCAGAAAGTAAGTGCTCTCAACGCTCTGCCCGTTTCTACCCTTGCGGCGAGCAGCGTCATGCTCGCTGCCGCCACTAAAGTTCAAAACAAGATGGCTTCATCCGAGAAGTCGAAGGTTTCCGCAGCTGCTGTCAGCATCACCAAGTCTGCTGCCCTGCCCGCAACACCTGGAGTGGCTTCCTCACCCAAGTTCTCCGTCGCTGCTAGTGGGATTAACGTACGCACAGCCACAAACAAAACGGCAAATGGTGGTAGTGGCACCATCATAGGCAGCAGCCTCCAGCCAAACAAACCCGCTTCTATCGTCAACAGCACAGGGGCCGTCATCTCCCGGAGCCAATCCAGCCTGGTGGAGGCTTTTAACAAAATCCTCAACAGCAAAAACCTTCTACCGAGCTACAAGCCAGACCTTTCAGCTCCTCCACCACCAGAGTGGGGTCTCCCCCTCCCCGCCACAGGATACCGCTGCCTGGAATGTGGAGACGCTTTTGCACTGGAGCGCAGCCTGGCGCGACACTACGACCGCCGGTCGCTCCGCATCGAGGTGACCTGCAACCACTGTGCTAAGAGGCTGGCTTTCTTCAACAAGTGCAGCTTGCTGCTGCATGCGAGGGAGCATAAGGAGCGTGGGCTGGTGATGCAGTGCTCGCATCTGGTCATGAGGCCGGTCACTGTAGAGCAGATGATCGGGCAGCAAGACATAACGCCGATTGGTGGTAAGTTGAAGTGCAGCTAGTGTTTATTTGTGTTGTTGTGCTTTTGAATTATTTATCACTGTTTGAAAAGAAAACAAGTCTCATGTTTCATAAATGACACCATTCATTCATTCATTCATTCATTCATTCATTCATTCATTCATTCATTCATTCATTCATTCATTTTTTGTGACCATGTTGTTCCTGTTTGGGGTCGTCGGGGGGGTCTGGTGTGATCACTGGGTGAGAGGCGGGGTTAAACCTTGGACAGGTCGCCAGTGCAACTCAGGGTCATACAAGGACAATCACTCACACACTCTGGGGCTAATTTAGAGTTGTGGCTGGGTTTCAAACCCAAAACCTTCTTAGTCCTAACTGCACTACTGAACCTTAAATTATTACAAAAAACATTTTGGATTTGACTCTAGATTTGTCTATAAAACAGACAAATTCCCTGCAGCTTTACGAAGACTGAGTTGTTGTTTTCTCACTCATCTTCACTGACCTCCATCTATTTGTCTCCTTTGTTCTCCACCCTTTTGCCTGACCAGGCCTGCTCACCTGTTCATCCTCTCCTCCAGTCTCCTCTCCTTCTGCTACGCCAGGCGGTACCTCAACCACTTCAAATTCCAGCCCCATGAAGGATTCATCGTGTACCTCAGCTGCTCCGCCTCGACCCGTCCGCCGCGCGCCGCAGGGCCCCCAGGCGCTCATGCCTCTGCCCTGCAAGAAGGCCGAGGGGCTGCAGTACAACAACTTCAAATGTCCCGAGTGCCAAACGCAGTTTAATGGCAAGACTGAGCTGGTCAGTCACTTCCAGCAGATCAGAGGGACTCCAAACTCGGTGAGTCTTAGAGATTAAATTCTTGTCTGCTCAAAAGGTTCGATATTGCTTTTCTCAAATCTTTTTTTTTTTTCTCCTTCATCTGGCAGACATGTACTCAGTGCTCACCTCCCATGATGCTCCCTAACTCATGTGCCGTGTACGCCCACCAGAGGATCCATAAACACAAAGCACCACATGTTTGTCCCGAATGCGGTGGGATCGCGCGACAGGCGAGCTTCCAGACTCACCTGGAGGAGGCCTGTCTGCATTTCTCCCGGCGCATTGGCTACAGGTACCCAAAGCTCACATTAAACAGCTGTTAGAACACTTTACAGCACCAAGGGCTGGCCTTCGATGTCAGACATGAAGAAGAAAATAAGATCAGAGAGAAGTTTTACTCAGTACAAAGCAAAACTTTACTTGGAACAACTCGACTTCTTCTATAAAGTCGCGTTTATTTAACTTTTATTCAGTCATTATTTTTTTCAAAAGTATATTTACAGTTTCAAATATGTTATTTCTCCTTTTAAAATAAACAGACCATAAATTCCAGATATTATTTGTGTTATTTTAATTTCAGTCAAGCAGGTTTAAAATGTTATTGTTTACTTTAATTAAAAGTATTGTGATAAATAAAACCCACACAAAAGTTATCAGTTCCAAAAAATGTAGGATTTTTAATAAAAAAATAAAAAAAAAGTCAATAAAAAATGCTTAATTTTTTTAAAATAATTTAAACACCAATAATTATTTAAATCATGTCTAGAAGAAATGCTGTGAATGAAAAGTAACATTGAATCAGAACGTCGTCTCTGATGGTTTTACACATCGTTTCATGTTAAATGTTGCTGGTTTTTAAGCACTACATACCAGAGTGCCTTAAAACTTTGCTTATTTCAGCAAGATGACGCCAGATTACGCTCAGATTAATAAATCACAATCAGCTTGTGGTTGAAAGTCGCAGTCAGTCCAAGAGAAACTTTTTCCAAAGTCAGAAATGGTCTCGTTTTGCTTCATCCAGGTGTTCCAGCTGTCAGGTCGTGTTCGGAGGGTTGAACTCCATCAAGTCCCACATTCAGACGGCTCACTGCGAGATCTTCCACAAGTGTCCCAGCTGTCCCATGGCCTTCAAGTCTTCCCCCAGTGCCCAGAGCCACATCAGCACCCAGCATCCAACGCTAACCGGAGGACAGGCCAAGTACGGACTAACACTTCCTCCAGACTGAACGTGTTGAGGGTTGTAATCTGATAAACGAGCCTCTAATTTTTCCATTTCTTTTCTTCGTTTTTCAGGATGATCTACAAATGTGTGATGTGTGATACTGTTTTTACCCAGAAGCCCCTGCTGTACATGCACTTTGACACTCATTTAGCCAAGCAGAAAGTGCACGTGTTCAAGTGTCCTGACTGCACTAAGCTGTACGCCCAGAAGGGTTCCATGATGGAGCACATCAAGGTGCGTTTTCATACAAGAACACAGTCGTGTCCCTGAACACATGCAGCATATTTAGCTTTTTGCCTTTAGAATTCTACAGCAGATCAGTTTGTTCTTTAATTAAACAAAGTCAGCGCGTCACACCTAAGAATCTAAATTAATCTATTAAAACCCCTGATATGTGTTCCTGTTGTCCTCAGACCGCCCACAGAGGCCTTTCAGCCAAGCAGGACCCTCAGCCCGACTCATCGAACCCCGCTTCAACGCCTACCAACGTCTCAGTTCCCTCCGTCTCCAAATCCAAATCCTCTGGAAAGCCCGACACCTCTGACGGGGAAGACTGGGGGCGGGAACAGGAGGAAGAGGAGGATGACGATGATGATGAGGGGGATGAGGACTACGAGGCTCCTGGGGCTCACTCTGCCAACGCTGCCGCCGCTGGAGGCGGCGGCCATTCAAGCACCCCGACTGAATGGACCTGCCCTCAGTGTCAGACCATCTTCACCGACAACGAAGACTATCAGAGTCACGTGAAGATGGAGCACGGCAAGGTGGGACAAAAAGTTATTTAAATAAACGAAAACTTTTATTTTGTAGGTAGATTTCTAGTAAAATAAATGTTTGCTCCTCAGTTCCCCTGTTGCATCTGTGGAGGCACGTTCAGCACATCCTCCAGCTTGAGGCGTCACGAACGAGTCATTCACGAGGGCAACAAACGAGTCTTCCACTGCCAGTGAGTCACCTCCGCTGTCAGCCTCTTCCACTGAAGCTGGAAGGTGGTAGATGTAAAAGTATTAACTCATTTTCTTTTAGCAAGGAAAGTAAAAGAATCTGTCAGTATTAAAAGTTGATAAATATTTTATGAACTAATATAACTGTAAGTATTTTGCCGGTTTAAAAAGTGCAGAAAAGCCAAATCGTTGTTAATTTGTGTTAATTGAAGTGACTTCTTGATATATTCTGAACACTAGGGGGCGCTAACTTCTAGATTTCTACACATTTTTGTAGTTAAAGTCCTGAAGGGAAACAAAAGGAGTAGAATCTGCATCAGGATCATCCGGTTTCAGTCTGTATGTGTGAAAATGTGAAATCTTAAATGTGTTTTTTTTTTTTTTTTTCAGATTTTGCACTGAAGGCAAACGTACTTTTGGCAGTCGGTTCCTGCTGGATAAACACATCCGACTCCATCACAGAACCACAGACGGACAAGTGAGTCAGGTTTTCTACACTTTCTCTTTTAAAATCCAGCTGTTCTTCTTCCCGGTCTTGATGTTTTGGGACTTGTTTGTAGAATTTGAGATGTGGTTATTAAATCTGACTGGGTTTTTCTTTAGGGTCCGCCCCTTACCAGGAAGCGTGCAGCCACTGGAGGAGAAGGACCGGGCAGCTCCTCGGAGCACGACGGTGAAGTCGGTCCTCCTGTGGGACGGGCAGCAGATGAGGAGGAAACCGCTACAGAAGATGGCGGCGGTCCGGCAAAGAGGACCAGGGCTTCTGTGGCATCGACGTCGTTAGCACCCAACGAGTTAGAAGAGGAAGACAACATCTTCCGCTGCATCCCCTGCGGTTTCTCCACAGAAGACGGGGCGGAGTTCCAGCGCCACATCCCGCAGCATCGGGGCGACACTGCTTCCTTCCAGTGCCTGCAGTGCGGCGTCTGCTTCGCGTCGGCTGGCTCTCTCAGCAGGCACCGCTTCATCACTCACCGAGTGCGAGACGCGCAGGGAGACGCAGAGCGCGGCGGCACTGCCGTCCCCCGCGCTCCAGGTTCTCCCGACGCCTCCCCCGCCGGCTCCCCTCAGGCTCAGACTGAAGACGGAGACGGGAATCTGAGTTGCAAGGTGTGCGGCCGGCGTTTCGACAAGTCCACTGACCTCAACACGCACTTCAGGACCCACGGTATGGCCTTCCTCACCGCACACAAAACAGACAAGCCCCAATAGGTGGGCGGGGCCGGGTCACCTGAGACTGAGGGGGCACTGTAAGACACCAGAACATGAATGTTGAAGAAACACGGCTGCTCCTGTGCAGATTTTTTTAAAGCATTTTACTCTGTACGGCACCCCGTGGTGTGTGACTGTAACTGCATGTTTGATCTGAAGCACTTCCCCGAGCGAAGCATTTATATCAGCCATACTGTGTCTAACACATCCCACTTCCACGCTCACTCTGCACTTACTGTAGCTACACACACACACACACACACACACACACCTCCTGCCAGCTGTTCCTCTCTACATCACATCATCCTCATGCTGACGAAGCAGCTCTAAAACAAACACTCGGTCTGAAACGTCGGAGCGTTTGGGGAAAAAAACTGACACTGATTTTTACGTTGCAATGATATTTATTTATGTAAAAACACACGACTGCTGTTGGTATTTTATGTCTGATGTTAGTGCAACAGAGACTCGAGAGAAGGTCACAGGAAGTCTATAGTCTGTGTTGTGTGAAAAAAAAAAAATTGTGATGTCGTTAATCGTTAAGCTAGAAGAAGAAGAAAGATCAGACTTCCTGTCAGTAGTAAATGTGGACCAGTTTTACATGTAAATACATATAATTACACTAAGAATTCGTTCTGGTTTTAGTAACTTGCTATGATAATGTGAATATGTGTAGTATTTGTACTTGTACCGTTCTTCCCCCCCCCCCCCCC